>LNAC01000026.1:1459492-1532466 GCA_002007465.1 Ailurus styani
AGAAGGAGAAGGAGAAGGAGAAGGAGAAGGAGAAGGAGAAGGAGAAGGAGAAGGAGAAGAAGAAGAAGAAGAGGAGGAGGAGGAGGAGTAACAGAATATGTAAACTATTGGCTGAATTTACCTAGTAGTTTAACAGATTGCATATAGCTGAATTCTCTTTCCATAGGTTGGGGAGATGCAGGAGACCAAAGGTTCTTTGCTCTGTCTCTGTGGAATGGTAAAACACTGTGAGGAAATCGTGATAGTATCCGACAGAGTATCTTGAAGCTGAGACTAATGCCCAGATCATGGAAGATGAAGACATGGAAGAGATTCAGATGGGGAGCTGAATAATAAGTCAGAAAAAGGATATATGACTTTCCAGAACCAGGCAGGTGGGTCAGAAGTCAGAGTATGGAGCCAGGGAGCAGAAGGTTGGACAAAGGAGCACAGAGAACAGTGAGTGCTACCAAGAAGTGGATAGTCCAGATTGTTTTTGCATGCTTTCAGTAACCTGGAGATTAGAGCTACAAGTGCAATCAATGAGCTAGAGGGAGAGCAGGCAATAAATGCTCCTCCAAGTAATTCCCCTATCAATCATCTCCTTATCATGTCCAGAACTCATTTTTTTTAAACTTCAGCTTTACTGATGTATAACTGATTTGATTTGCATGTAGCTCCCAGTCTTTCCCATCTCAATAAAATCATCCACTCTCCACTCAGGTGCTCCAGCCATAAGACCTTCTTGAATCCTCTCTTTCCTCCTACACTACTTCTCCATGTCCGAGCCATCAGCATGTCCCTTGACTCTACTCTGATATATGGCCTTATTCCAACCATTTCCTGTCATCGCCATCATAGCCCAAGAGATAACATCTCTTATTTTGACTCTAGCAATAATTTCTTAACAGGCTCCCATCCTCTGCTCTTTTCTCTTAAATTGTATTCTCACCACAGACAGGATGATCCTTTTGAGACATGAATAGAATCATATTACTCCCATCTGGTGGCTTCTAGTCCCACTTAGAATAAAACCGTGGCCAGGGTACCTGGGTGGCCCAGTCGGTTTAAGTGTCGGATTCTTGGTTTCTGAACAGGTTGTGATCTCAGGGTCATGAGATCAAGGCCAGCATCAGGCTCGGTACTCAGCTTCAAGTCTGCTTGGGATTACCTCCCTCTCCCTCTTCCTCTGCCCCTGACCTCCATGTGCAAGTGCTCAAATCTCTCTCTCTCAAATAAGTAAATCTTAAAATAAATAAATAAATAAAGGAATGAAACTATGGCCGACAATACCCTTCAATATCTAGGCTGTGCCTTCCTTTTTGATCACGATTCCATCTCTTCCCTCTACTGCCCTTGTTCCCTAGACACTCAAAGTTCTTCTTTAAATATTCGTTTAAATTAATTATTAAATTAAATATCACCTCCTTAGCCTCACATCTGAACATCTGATCTAAAGCAGCCACTCATTACAAAACAGTGGATCTATTTTGATATTCTGCATACAGTTTTTGGCTCTCTAATATTTTCTTTCTGAGTTACTTCCATGGTGTTGCTATCATGGTGTCATCAGGATTAACTCTCTGTTTTGTCCTAGCAGAATACACCCCCACTGAAAGCAGAGGCCTATACTGCCTTGATCCTTGCTGTTCCCACAGTGCATGGAACAGAGCTCAGTGCGTAGCAGGCACTCTATTCCATAAATACATAATAATAAATACATAAATACATGAATGAAGAATTACATAAATAAAAATAAATAAATACATAAATACATGAATGAAGAATTACATAAATGAGTGAATTCCAGTTCTTTTCCTGTGCCTGAAACCTCTTCCTCTTGATTGTCTTCTTTCCTTCAGCCTAGAACCTTGAAGTCTCTTAGACAATTGAAAGAGAAAAGTCCTCTCTTGATCTCCTGCAGCTTTTCCTCTTCCTTCCTAATCCATTCTTTCCTCTTCCTTGTTGACAGAAATGGGGTTTCTTGTTTGTTTTTTTTATACCAACACTCTCCAATTATTGTATAACCTTCTCTGCTTCTGACTCTCTGCTGGAAATGGGTCCAGCTCCTGGTTGCCAAACCAGCCCTTGCCTTAGTGACCCTCCTACCACCTCCGGTGCCCCCCCGCCTTCTTCTATTCCTGACCCCCAACCATCTCTTCTTTCGGCTGGGACTCTCTGACCATTCCCTTTCTGTTCTCTTAAAACAATTCCCTGGGCTCCTCCACACTATTTTCATGCTCCTTCTTTCATCCTTCCACCATCTGCTCTTTATAGCGTGGCTTTTGCCCTTCCCCTCCCCCTCCCACTAAACTGGAGTGTGCCTGGTCACTTTGAATCCTTGGCTCCCCGCCTTTCTCACTCTCTGCTCTCTCCTTCTGGTTGATTTTATCTCCTCCTCGGACTTCAAATACTTCCCCAAAATAGATTTTTTTTTTAAATCTACACCTCCAGTCTATAGCTCTTCCCCCCATTATATATACTTGGGTAGCCCATGATCTTTGCAAACTCAGCATGGCCAAATTTGTAAGGTACTGTAATAAGGAAATGGGGACTTGGAGATTTGGCAGTTTACCTAAGAGCACCTGACTAGGGAACTGTAAAGCTGGAATCCAAATTCAATTCTCCCGGACATCAAAACCCATATTGTTCCTCCATGTCACTTTGTCATTGTATTACAACAGCAGAAATCCGGAAACAGCCAAAATGTCTTTCTAGAGAGTAGTTCAATATACTGTGGAATGGCCAAAAGGCGAAATTTGATGCCAAAATTAGAAAAAATGCTTTAAAATATGATTAATAGCGGGGAGGAAGGGAAACATGAAACTATGTATAGTAAGATCCCAATCTTATCATTATGATTAGAATAAAGTCTGGGAAGGAAACATAAAATGCCAACTGCTATCTTCATGTGGTGATGTGATTATAGTTTAAATAATTGTCTTTTTTCCTCTACCTCCATTCATTCCGGCCCTGCACTAGTGCCCCTGATTTCTTTTTGGAAATTTACCTCTTCTTTATGTTTGTCATTTTGTTTTAGTTTTTTGTTTGTTTGTTTGTTTGTTTGTTTTCTGATGTGTGTATCTCGATGGGAAAGTAATGAAGTTTCCTCAGTCAGATCCTTTCGCTCACCCAGCCAGTATAAGCCAAGAACCTTGTGTATTAGCCAAGATGAGCCAATAAGACATTTAGCTGAGTTACACTGGGAGAGAAAAATGTCAGATCCCATTCAATCCTATAGTGGCACCAGAACTAAGCAATCAATTTCCACCTACATTAATTCCTAGAGCTGCCCTTCTTGTTCTATTTCTAAACCGATTATCTGGCCTCTTGTCCATTCTGGAAGCTTCCTCACATCCTTTTAAAAATTTTCTTTTCTTGGCTAAATTAGTTCTTGGTGGTCTCTGATACTTATGACCAAAGAACCCCAACCGACACATGTCTGTCTGTATGTTCTATTTTCTACAATAAACGCATTTTGTCTTTATACTCAAAAATAAAGAGGGAAATGAAAGTTAAAGATCTAGTAACAGTAAAAACAGTCCAAGGTACCAGTCTGAAATATGTTTGACTGTTATAAACCTGAGTGGAATGTGGGGTTTGACCTCTCCTGATCTATCACGGCTCCTAGTAAATCACCCACGTCATGCTGTGATGTCAAAGTGAGAGCAGATCAATAGTATCCCCTTCCTATACAAACAGAAAATATTTTTATTTCTATTTCTAATAAGTTTAGGGTCAATGAGAGCCTACAAAAGCAAGACTTGGATTATACTAGAAAGAAAATATATTCTTTTTTTGTTTTTGTTTTTTTTTCATTTGATACATGTATTGAATGCTTCCTCCATGCCAGCAAGTTGGTCTACAAAAATGAATGGTGCCTGGCTTTGGCTTCTTAGGTTCTTCCTCCTGCACAATGATGCAAATGCATAGCAGATAAATTGCAACAAAACATGGTAAATGCTACTACAGAGATAGGA
This sequence comes from Ailurus styani, assembly GCA_002007465.1. Taxonomy (NCBI): domain Eukaryota; kingdom Metazoa; phylum Chordata; class Mammalia; order Carnivora; family Ailuridae; genus Ailurus; species Ailurus styani. The sequence continues at coordinate 1,463,452 of LNAC01000026.1, forward strand.
AGAAAGTGCCATCTCTCAGGACAAAGATGAACTGTCAGTGAAAAGATTCTAGATGGTTAGAAGGACAATAACAAAGACCCAGCACTTACTGTTTTAGCTGAAAAGTGGGCTACAGCAACTTTGCAAAGAGAATGAACATTCCAGTGAGAAAACACGGAAAGCATGTCATTATCCTGTTAGTGGCAAAACCATGTTATAGTTTATAATTTCCATTCTTTTTTTTTAAGTGCATCTAATAAGCTATCAATATAAAGATTATAATTTTTGCATTAAATCCCTTTAAAACACATTGTAGTGCCTTTACCATCAACTTGCTTTAATAAAATAACATAAATTGGGGCCTTAGAAAAATAAGTGCATCTATATAAAAAATATTTTTAAAAAATCACTAATGTTGGGGGAGAAGTTTGGGTCCTCAAGGAATGATGATATGATCAAGCACCGCATCTTACTCCAGTGTAAGGACATGAATTCCAAGCAAAATCAAGCCCAGGAACATGCAGACAGAGGTGTCTGGGGACAGGCCATGTGCCAGGTGTTTGCCTCTGCTGGCCTCCCACCTCCCCTGTCTCTGCCCTTCCGGGTCACCTCTAGTCTTCACAGGAAGTAGTAAGCAATAAAGATAGATGGTGAGCTTTGAAATCAGACCGTCCTAGGTTGATCAATAGACTCTGCTGCTTACTCACAGTGGGATCATGGGCAAGTTACCAAATCCAGTGAACCTTAGTCTCCTCATCTGAGAAAGGTCAACAGTAACTTCTTCCTTGCAATGGCAGAATGAAATTACGCCACAGAACCCTCTGACACATGGAAGTGCAGTAACCAGCGGCTGTGAGGTTACTTGGAGTCATGCTTTGCCAACAGTAGCAACACACCCAACCCTGCCCTTTCCCTAGATTAACCCATGATTCAAGCCCCACAATAAACAAACAAACACATCTGCACCTTCCTTCATGGTACTCTAAACTAGTTTCTATGAACCTGAAAATGCCAGGGATAGCCTATGCAACAAAGAGTCTCTGTTGAAGAGAAGATGCTTGGAGAGCCAGTGCTCAAATTTGAAGAAGTGTGTGTGTTGTCTCCTGCTGTTCCGTCACATCACTTGTTCCAGAACAATCGGCCCCGCCACAGGTCTACAATGTTATCCACACCAGGTATGGGTAGGCTCACGGGCTTCTGAGACAGAACAAAAGGAGAAGACCTCAAGTCTCTCCACGGCCACATTGACTGCTCTGTGTGGCCTGTGGGTGTGGAGGTGTGTGTGTGTGTGTGTGAGGAGATCTTAAGGAGGATTCCCCATTTCCTATTTCCATATTTATCCCGTGCTCAGGCAGGAACGCTAAGTACATTTGTTGCTCATCCACATTTTTAGAATTGGAAAATAGGACGGCCAAGAAAGATCTTAGAAACTGACCAGAGCAGCATTTCTCAAGATGTGCCCTGTGGACCAAGTATGGCACCCCTAAAGACAGGGCCAGAAAACTGCCTTATTGAACAAGCATCTCAGGGAATTCTTAAGCAATTTTAAGATCGTGGGGCACCTGGGTGGCTCAGTTGGTTAAGCATTTGACTTTGGGTCAGATCAGGATTTCGGGGTCCTGGAATCGAGCCCCACATCTGTCTCCCTGCTCAGGGGGGAGTCTGCTTCTCTCTCTCCCTCCGCCTCTCCCCCCGATTGTGCTCACTCGCTCTCTCTTCCTCTGTGTGTCAAATAAATAAAATCTTAAAAAAAAAAAGCACTTTCAAGATGAAGAGCCAGTGACATAGCCCAAATGTCCCCTTTTCAAAGTGAAGATATTAAGGCCTGAAGAAAATGAGTAATTTTCAAAAATAGAGGGTCTTAACTTGAGCACTACTGACATTTGGGACTGAGTAAACCCCCTGTGCGTCACAAGATGTTTAAAGGCATCCCTTGCCTCTCCAAACTAGACGCCACGAACATGCTCACAGCTGTGATAACCGAAAATGTCTCCAGACATAGGCAAACATTCCCCCCAGAGACCAAATCAGCCCGGAATGAGAACCACTGTCTGAAGTCCCACTGATCATCAGCAGGGGAAGCAAGACAGCGCTCAGGGTCCTGACCCACAGCCCAGGGATCTCCCTGTAGGAGCTGCTCCTCTTCTGCTGTGAGGTGGCGAGGAGGAGGGGGGCAGGGGAGGGAACGAGCACTCGGGCCATAAAGGCGGGGTAAGCAGGGGCCACAGCACTGCCTTCCCAGGGGGAATCTGGGACGTTACCCCCTGCTCCTTCCCTGACTTACTGTGCAGCTACTCATCCCTATTTCTGTTTCTCCACCTGTTTAAACCTTGATCTTCCAGAATTGGCAGGATTCGGATTGGCAACACCTTGGAAACCCATACAGAAGTGTGGGATCCAAGAAGCTTTTCTAACTGAGACTGATTTAAAGGTACCCTTATGTAGAAACCGAGGGTATCAGGCTCTCAAGTTCGCACCGTACAAGCAAGAGGAGTGCGGGGGTAGCCATGCAAAAGGGATCAGAAAAGGTGGTTTCTGGCCCCAGCTCTTTCTATCTGCCTTTGTGGCAGCTCTCTGACCTAGAAGCAGTTTCCCTTGCAAATGAAGGGATTGAAATATGTCGTTGCATCTGGGCTTGGACTCTGTGACCTCTGTCCAAGGGGCCCTGTCAAGGGTCGTCAAAAACCCAAACCTCACCTTTCCTCTGATCCCCAGCTCGCTCACTCATCCTCATTTTCTTCAGTGATAGGAGGGTATAGTCATGCAGGTCTTTATTCTTAAAAGATGTACCCTGAGATATTTAGGAATGGAGTCTCATGATATTTGTAACTTACTCTCAGATGGTTCTCAAAATCATATACTATGTATATTATGTATACACATATACGTTTATGTATATATTCTCATAATAGACGGAAAACAAATCTACCAAGATATTGCTAAATGTTGAATCTCATTGATGGGTATATGAGCGTTCGTTGTATGATTCTTTCCATTTTTCTGTATGCTCGAAGTTTTCTGAAGTCAGATGTTGGAGAGAAAAACAGCTCCAGCTTTATCTGTCTCACAAAGCCTTTCCCAAATTAGCTGAAATAATTCTTCAAATTCCCACAGGACTTATGTACTCTGTGTTTATCACTTCCTACCTTGTGTTATAGTTATTTAAGTGCTCACATAGTGGGTCATAAAATTGCTAACGCAATACTCAGCTACGCAGAGAACATTTGTTCTAAAACTGCTCTTTATTTAGTCTCCAACTTCTCTGTTCCTCCTCACGAGACCCCACGCTGCTGGAAGCAGGGAGAAAACCAAAGTAAATCCGAGTCCAATCTCGTCACCTCAGATTGATCATCGAACTTAAAGAGTTGCTTTAGGTAACTCAGTCTTGTTTGGACAGAAGCTGGGCCCTGACCTCTCCTCCCCCTTGATGCCCCAGGATGGCATCTGGGAACTTACTGGGGTTGGAAGATGTCCCGGGATGGGGTCCCCGATCAGTTTATAAAACTGGCCAGTGATATTATACCCGTGATGCAAATGCTAACTCCACACCTGGTAATAAGGTCCTTGAGGGACGTTATCAGTGTTCCTGGGAGCAGCTGAAGGAAGTGTCATCTCTGTCGCTGGAGGAGCTGGGCAGTGCTCCGTACTTACAGGGTTTCCCTAAATCTCTGCATCCGCTGTCTCTCTGCCTCCACATCATGACTTCTGTTTACATCACTCACCAAAATGCCACAAAGTGATAAATAATAATTTGACACTAACAATTCCTAGTGGACTCAGTGCCAAGATCTTTGCATATAGTATCTCATTTAGTCCTCACAGCAACCAGATGCATCAGTACAGAATCATCTTCTAAGGACAACCAGCAGTCCCTTCATTGCCTGGTTGTCGACTTTGTCCTTTCTCCAAACTCTGAGGCGGTAGAGACCATGTGCCGTGTTTGCTGTGACCTCCCAAGTTATCTAGCCAACCGCTTCTTCTCCAGCCCTGTCATTTTATTTCCTTCCAGTTCAGCCCAGTTCCTTCCACTCCAGAAAGTCCTGTAAGTTTTCTGGCCATCCCACCTTTTTCAGTCACCTTCTACAGGCCCTCTGGTGTCCTTTATGCCCCTTCAAAATCCACCCCTGACAGACCATCTTGCATTCATTCAACACGCTTTATTGAGTGTTGCTTTGTGTTCAAGCCCATTGTCCTCAGTCCTAGAAAGACAAGCCTGGGAGAAAGAGAAGCAGACCCAATCCCCACCATCATGGACTCTGCAGTGACTGTCTGAGCGTCCATCTTGTCCCAGTAATTCAAGCGAGAAACAATCCTCCCAGCACCTCCTTCCAAGTCCGAGTGCGATCTGGATCACCCATTTGACACTTATCAAGTGCAGCTCTATTAAGTTATTTGTCCTATTCAGGGACTATTTATTGAGAGTAATAATAATGATGCGAGCACTTTTACCAACTGAATGTCTCCTCTATGCCAGGCACTCATTCTACTCATACCGTCTCTCGTTCTCTCACCGACACTGCCTGAAAGGGGGCAATTTACCTCTTGTTACTAATGAAGCCCTTGAGGTTCAGAGATGATAAGTAACCTGCCCAAGGCCACATAATTAGTAAATGACATGATCAGTGGGAGAACTAGGACCTCTGGTTCCAAAGGCTCTCTCCAGACCCACCAAGCTGTTGACTTTGTGGCAGCATGCGCTGGGGTAGTGAACAGCGAGTGACAGGGGAGGCAGGGGAGTAGGAGTTAGATGTGCATTCAAGTTCCAGCTCCAGGCCTTACTGGAGATGTGACTTTGGACAAATTTCTGAACCTCTTTGTATCTTTGTTTTAAAATTACCATCACAAAAAATATGCAAAGCCATTTACCTCACAAGGATTGAATGAGAAACACCTAGCAAAGCACCGGATATTATCACAGGCTCTTTCCCTTCTCCCTTTGTTGGTGAAGATCCTTGAAAACGTTGTCATGTCTCTTACTGTTGCTGGTATAAATGCCTAAGTGTGATGTTAAGGAATATCTAATCTGCGTGGATATTAAAGAGGAGGGAACTGCCCCAGAGTGGTAGAGGCGGTAGAGTTGAGAGGAGACAGAAAAGCAGTCCTGAAACCAGGTGATGGGAGGGAGGTGGTGCTGTTGCTTTTGTTAGGCAAGCTTTTCCAAGGCAGAGCCCCTGAAGCTTTTGTGTGTCGAAAGCATTTTAAGTGCTCTCCACAGGTGCGCTCATATGGGATTCCTTCTGTGCAAAGAAAGCTTATCAAAATGCTAACTGATAGTGTTCAGAAGGAATCTGGAGACATCCAGAATAGACCCTTGCAAACAAGATCAAAAACCCACTCTTTTTTTTTTTTTTGTATAAGCTGGCTACCCATTCCAGAACATAACATAGTTCATAAACTAAGCTTCCACATTTATGAGCTGATTCGTCTATTGATTCAATAAATATTTGTTGAGCGGCTACTATGTGCCAGTTCTCTATGATTCGAAAGCTAGCGTTCTTCCTACCATCTAAGTCTTCCTAATAAAGTACATGATATAATAGGGATCCTGGTCCTTGACGAGCTTCTGTCAAAAGTGAAAGCATTTTGGCTAGAACATGATATGCTCATAGCTCAGGAAAGATAATCAGGCTAATTGGCATGGCCAGGCTAGTGTCCACAGCCTTTGCACTGCTCCACGTGTGTCCCTCTCAAAGCTGGATGCTCACAAAAGTGGTCCTCTATAGTCAGAAGTGCTGTTCTCAGACAAGGGTATGTGAGTATCTGCACACGACTGCCTATAAAACTTTATGAGGATGACACACTTCAAGATGCTTATTAGAAATTTGAAAAGAGGCAAAGATTGGTACACACAACTCACTCAAAGAGGGAAAATCCAACTGTAACAGTGCCTTACCTTTGTCTACGCAGGATCCTTTTCCATGTACTGTAACATAAATGCTATCATTTTTGCCTCATACAAGCCTGTGAGATCCAGACGGTGATGGCGACTGTATCCATTCCTGAGGAAACTGAGTTTCAAGTTGTAAAGGTCATCAGTACTTTAGAAGTGTCCCAAGCTTCCATGTGTACTTAATAATAGCAGAATCAGGATCCGAACTTAAGTTCTTTCTGTTCCTTCCAGTATGCCATCGGCATTGGTCAGGATGACTTAGGTTATGTTGCGGTAACAAATGGCCTTTAGATCTCAGGGGCTCACCATAATCAAGCTTGATTTCTTACCCACATTTCATGGCAGCTGGGGCTTTGGTCTACTTTGTGTTTACAGCAGGACCCAGCTGACAAAGCTGCCTCTACCTGGAACTTAGCCATTCATGCAGCAGAGTGAAGAGCAAGAGCAGTGGACTCCATACTGGTTCTAGAAGCCTCTGATAGAAACTGTCATTCTCAGTTCACTGGCCAAAGCAGGTCACGTGGCCTTATCCACATAGAATATCACAGAGATGTGTTACCTTCCACAGGAAGGGGCCTCAAATGGGAATAAAAACAACTTAACTCAGTTTACATTCGGATAGTAACGTGTGAAGTTGACTTGAGGCTCCCTGCCGTGTTCACAAATGTGATTCTGATTAAGAAATATTTCAGATATAATCGGCCAAGCAGTAATCTTAAAAAATGGAAAAATTAAATAATAAAATGAATTTAATATTAAGCAAGCAACAATTCTAAAACATGCCTGTTGAGCATGAAACCTGCATTTGCAAAGAAAGCAACTTTCGCTCTGGGAATAAACTTTCCATTTCTGGCAGGAAAATTGAATAACAGCACTGAAGCTATCCTGTGAATGGGCGTCAGGGTGTCATATTTGAATGTGTAATGAGTACACATTGGCAGAAACCCCCTTTGCCACATGACTTCAAAACAAACACCAGTCAGTAGGGAACTACCAGCGATGCTGAGTTAAAAAAAAAATAATAATTGCACTCACACCCCCTCCCTCTGTAAAGCAAAAATCCCCTCCGAAATCACCTCCCCCAAGAATGCAGGGGCACAAGTGGATTCTCTCCTGTGTTCAAGTATGAAACCCCACCCCTGGAAAGTCCTCCAGGCAAAGTTATTTAAATAAAGTTCAGAGGAAGACAGAAGTAGGACATGAAACAGAATTTAGGCATTCACAGAATCTTGCCTTCCCTTAAAATCAACTGGCCACTTAAAAAAAGAAAGAAAAAAAAAGGAGCATTTCACAAGAGATTAAAGAAGCTGATTTCTAATGTTGGCTGATTTATGAGGTCCCTTACAATTCTAAGGTCCTATGATTCTGTAAGTTGCTGTGATGATGGGAAGCAAATCTATTTTCTTTATTTAAGTACAGAAAAGAAATGGAGTAGGATATGCTTTATATAATAAAATGTATGTAAAGGAACAACACAGAAAGAAAGAAGGACAGGAGGGAGGGAAGAAGGAAGCAAGGAAGAAAAAGAAAAGAAAGAAAGAAAGAAAGAAAGAAAGAAAGAAAGAAAGAAAGAAAGAAAGAAAGAAAGAAAGAAAAAGAAAGAAAAAAGGAAGGAAGGAAGGAAGAAAGAAAGAGAAAGACAGGAAGGGAGGAAAAGAAAAGAAAGAAAAATATTCTAGAAATTACAAAGTTTCGTGGGTTAGGCAATCTATGTATAAAATTCTGTTCCTTAAAATTTTTTGGCATTGAGTCAGGACTTGATCTGTAGAAATGAGACTTCTCCAATACCTCTTTTAAAGCCAGTGAGGAAAGGAGAAATGAACTGACTTAGGTTGTTACCTTAGCCTTTTTGTAAAGGTCACCAAAGGGAAAGTCCATAAAGTACCACGGCTCTTTAGTCACTTATCCGTCTGAGACATTGTCCTAGGATAAAGGGGAAATCATGATCGCATGTCACATTTGAGATTAAATCATTAAGCTGTCTTGCTTTTTTCCCCAAGACTCTAACTATAATTCAAGTTGGGATGAATCTGGATTATTAGGAATTGTTCCTAACTGTGCTTTTCTGAAGTGCTTAGATGTTAACTCTGAAATTTTACTATCATAGTTGTTGCTAGTGAATCTCCACAACTGATAATTAAGTTTTAAAGTAACTATAAGTAACATTAGCTCTCAGGTACCAAGATACCAAAACAGGATATCTGAGTGAAAGAAATTAAGAAAAAAAGAAAAAAAGTAACTCTTTCCTATCCTCTCTGACAACCAACTCAGTGCCTGCTGCTTCTCTGGCTACATCCCATAGAAAAAGTCAGTAGGCAGGAGATGTGTGGAATCTAATTTAGAGTCTACCCGAACATGAAGAAACCTCTGTAATAGTAATAGTGATAAGTAGTACAAGAGAAACATCCATGAGAAAAGAGCGGTGCATTTTGAGAAGAGAGAGTGGGTTATGGTTTCACAGAATCAAAATGTTTTAAAGGGAAGGTTTGGGATCAATGTGGGCTTGAACATAGTTTTCTTGACTTTCTGCAATTAATTCAGATTTCTCCTTGGCCCCTGAATCAAATGGATGATGAGGCCTTCAGATCATAGTAGAAGTCAGTGAAACTACACAATTAATTATTATGTATACATATACATGTGACTCTACCTATATATGTAGGAATATATATAAATATGTAGGGATGTGTATACATATGTGTGTAATATGTACGTGTTTATATATACATATACCATATACACCCATACATATATGGATATATCCACAAACATATATGTGGAGATACACACACACACACACACACACACACACACATGAATATATGTGCCCACACATTCATATATGGGTTTAACTGATTATGGCACAGTTAATCATTGAATTTTTTTTTTAAATTGAACCTCAATCTTACACCATCTACAAATATAAATGCCTTTTGGATTAAAGGTAACTGTAAAAAAATAAATACTTTCAAGGAAATTCAGCATATTATATGCATGTACATGTACAATCTACAGGTCGAAGGAGACTTTCTTGACTGATCCATTTCTTGATGAAATGGAGAAGATATAAAGAAAAGATAGACATTGTCATATACGAATTTAAAACTTTTTTTTTTGGCCAAAGAAAGATTCCACAACAAGTTTACTAGACAAATGATAGGTCCCGAAATATTTGTACCATAGATGACAATCATTTTTTTGTTTTCTTTTTACAAATCAACAAAGGTAGACAAATGAACTCATGGAAAAATGAATAAAGAATTAGAATAAGAAATTCACAGAGGAGCAAACCCAAATGGCCAACCAGCAAACGAAAACACGTTCACAATGAATCACACTCAGGGAAATGCAAATTAAAGTAACAATAATGTCTCTTTTTATACCCATCAGACTAGCAAAACTTGAAATGATCAGTAACCTCTATTGGTGGTAGGTATGTGGAGAAATGGGTGCTCACATAGTGCTGAGAAAAATCCAACTGTTCAGACTGCTGTGACAAGCCATTTAGCAGCACACACACAGAGAAATTAAACATATATGCGCCATTCAACGCTGAAATCGCCTTGACACCTCTCAGATCACCCGTGCTCAAGGGCACGCGTCAAAGGACATTTAATGCCAGAGTGTTTGTAGTAGCAAGAAAAGGAAAGGGGAGCAAGGATCAAAGTAAGTGAGGATCAGTGAGAACGTTTACATAGATGACAGCTCACTCACACCACCAATTATCATGCAGTCGTTCCAAAAAACGAGTTACAGCTGAAAGGCCACTTTTGAAAGATTCCTATACAGTTACAGTCTAACTGAAAAAAGAATAGTAAGACATAAAAATGTGCATGATGCAATGCTCCTAAGATGGACCATCACCACACCTCTCCCATAGATAAATGTCAGTGCGAACTGTGCAGATATGATTTGTATGAGCAAGGGGGGAAATGTACAAGTGCACACCATGCGACAGCTACATGGTACAGAGAGGATGCTAAGGGGAAAGGAAAGGGAAGTTGAAGGTAAACATGAAGGAAAAAATAAGATTTTAAATAACAGATAAATACCTGTGTGAGATAACAAGTATATATTTTTGCAAAATTATATATATAGAGATGAAAAATTACAAAAAAAGAAAGAGAAGCTATTTCAACAGCAAGCCCAAAGCACAATAATATTAGTAATAATAAAAAATAGGGGTGCCTGGTGGCTCCGTTGGTTAAGCATCTGCCTTCAGCTCAGGTCATGATCTCCTGGTCCTGGCATGGAGCCACACATCAGACTCCCGGCTCAGTGGAGAGTCTGTTTCTCCTTCTGCCTCTCCCCTTACTTGTGATTTCTCTCTCTCTCTCAAATGAATACATGAAATCTTAAAGAAAAAAGACTTAAAAAAATAATAAATAGAATATTTACTGAACCCTCACTATTGATAGGCACTGTCTTCAGCATGTTTGACTTACAAATCCTCACCACAACCTTACAATGGAGATATTAATATCTTTGTTTTCGTCAAGAGAAAAGCCCAACTTACTCCTCTATAATCGTAGAACAGAACATTTGAAAAATTCAAATGAAATCAATCATCTCACTTGCTTCTTTAATAATCTTGGTTTGTTTACTTTAGTGTCTGCGTCTAAAAGATGGGATTTAACAGGGTACCATAAATAAATCAATATTGCCCAACAAGCTAATGTTGGCATGAGTTATCCAAATCAAGGGTAACAGTCTTCATAATTAGCCACTTCCATTGCTCATTTGTTCCACAAGGAATTCCTGAACAATTTCTACACGGTTCTACACCCTGGGGATTTTATTGGTGGCATGCCTCTAAGTGTTTGATAGCTTGGGGTGGTGTCCCTGTGTTTTTGACCTCTTGTTCTGAAACTGGGAGAGAAAAATTATCTGGCCTTACTCTGACAATATCATGGGGTAAGATTCCGATCCTTCCTGAGAAAGGGGCAGTTTCCAGTGACATAGAAACTCCACCTGATCTGAACTGATCCATGGAACTGGACAGCCGGAGTGGACAGGCCACAGAAGAATCCTTCATTGCCCTGCCCACCACTGGCACTCAACAAATCATTTCTCCACTGGAATTTCAGAGAAAAGGTAGGGGTTGCTAGCTGCTGCTTCTATTTTTATAACTAATTTAAGCATTCTCTTATCTCCAGTCTTGATGAAGAAATGCTAAGCACCAGAACACCAACAGTGATGTGCTTTATGTTCAAACACCCCTGCTCCCTACTGCATGTGTCTCCATTCCCTCCCAAAACCCACGGCGCACAACCCCACAGTGAGGTCAAGGTGTTAAAATAGAGACTGTGATTCAGATATGGCTGTAGAAAGTCACTAATGAATTTACTGAGGAAGTAAACACCACTGAGAAAATCCTGAGCATTGGTCCTGTCCTCTGAATTTGGATGCTAAATGAGACCCTGAATCTGTAAATACACAGATGAAGAAAGAGCTCTGGTGTCTCACAGCTCCGTCTGTCTGAGAGCCAAGACTTTCAATCACGCATGTGTGTTTTGCAGGCCCCTGGCTTTTCCTTCTCGTCCTGACTTTGGCTGCCTCTCACATGGTTTTTGGCAAGGTACACTCTGGAGAGGCCTAGAAAACTTTCCATCTAGTCACTCCCTTTGGTTAACTATTAGCAGCTCTGGTAAAAGTTCTTGGTAGGGCATTGGAAACAACTATCCAAAAAGAGTTTTTCAGTTTAACTGAAGAGTTCATTCATTTGGGGGATTTCAGGAATCCTATCCTCCAAATGCTGAGATAACATGAACAAAGATGAAACAACAAACTGAGAAATGATGTCTCCCCCCTTCTCCAGGACTCATTAGCTCAGTGACACTGCTCAAAAGAGGGAAAGTAACTCATAAAATGTAACAAACTCAAACAAAGCTCTCTCGTTTAATCCCCATAACAACCTATAACATATATATGAGTATCTCTACTTGACAAAGTTAGGGACTTGGACCCAAAGTCCTTAAACTTTGCATCAACTCATATAGCCTCATGCCATTGAATTTACACAAGTTTTGGATTCCTTACCTAAGAAAGCAAGGTTGAACTCATTGCTCTCAAAAAGTTCTTTCTAACTCTCTAAGTCCATGAATCAGTTGACCTGGCAGGCAATAAACAATTCCTCTATTACAATTTCCCCCTAGTTTTTCCCTTCCTGGCCTTTGTTTCCCAGCAAATTCTGAGGGCCAATAAAATTATATTCTGCACATCAAGACGCTAAGAAGCAGTTCACGCATTAGTTGTCAATATAGTGGAACCCTTTTCCTCCTGAAGTATTGCTTCACCCTTGTTTACACTGCTCCGTTCCATCAGTTTAGAGCACATTAAAAAGCAGAACTGGGTTGGTTGTTTTACGTTGGTGGTGAACTTTGTGCCTCAACTGTATTGCAACCCCCAAAGTTTACTCAACTCCACCTGGCAGTTCAGCTCCTTGAGATAAAGTAGGTTTTCTTTGCGGGAAACCAGAGCAGTTTATCTTTTCGCTCTGCTGCTGGCATACAGCTGGTTGGGCATCTGATAGAGGCTCATCCAGTGGAAAGTAATAAAAAAAAAAAAAGAGGAACATGAAGGGAGTACTGCATGTAAGAGGAATTAAAACCAACACCTTGCTTTGGTAGGCCTGTTAAAGGCCAAGGTAAATGTGTGTGTGTGTGTGTGTGTGTACTCAGGATACTGTGGTGTGTGCATGGGAGGGGGATGGGAAACTGTGAGTGAAAGGATCTTGTATAAATAGCTAGTAAGGAGCAATTCCTCTTGTCTACATTCCTAAGTATTATCAGATTTGGATCCATTTCCCACGAGAGAAATGGAAAGTTACATTTTGTTAATTTTTAACAAAACCATATGTAGTCATTTTCTTAGAGAAAATTACACTGACAGCAACAAAGTCATAAAAAATGTATATAAGAAAACAATACAATGTAAGACATGCAGGAGAGAGCAGCCTGTGTGCTAGGGTTTTGCTGGAAATGCTAAGCAATAAAAAACACTCCTACTGCAATCTATGCAAGTAAACAGCCTGAAACTTCTTCTGTATTCAAATTTGATACAGAAGAAGAAAATGGGCTTTTCCAGCTCCAGCCAATCCTAGTATTATGAGCTGAATTGTTTCCCCCCAAAAGATCCTAACCCCTAGGACCTGTGAATGTGACCTTATTTGGAAATAAGCTCTTTGCAGATGATCACATTAAATGAAGCCGTTATGGTGGGCCTTAATGCAATAGGCCTGTGTCCTTATAAAGGGGGAGGGGGAACTTGGACACAGAGGCCGATGTGCATATAGGGGAAAGTCACACAAACGTGAGGACAGAAATCGGGGTGATACTTCTACAAGTCAAGGAATGCCAATGATTGCCAGGAGATCCTCAGAAACTAGGATACAGGAATGGAAAAAATTCTTCCTTCACAATCTTTAGAAGCAACAAACCCTACAGACACCTTCATCTTGGACTTCTAGCTTCCAGATCTGCAACACAATATATCTTTGTTCTGTAAGCAGTACCACTTTCTGGTACTTTGTTATGGCAACGCTAGCAAGTGAATATGCTTATATTTTCTCAAGGTCACCTCCTATCACCACACATCTCTCTTCCCTTTATCTGCACAGCATCTCCAAAGGAGACAGAGAAAGTATTTGAGGAGAACTGGGTTTCCCTTCCATTTTCCTCTCATCCTCCCATCCTCGAATCTCATCTTATCCTTCATCTTTGAAGCTAATTTCCAAAGAAGTGTCCAGAAGAAGCTTCCAGCATAACCATAAGTGGCTAATTCTACCCAAGGGCCAAATGGTAAGAAAAATAAAGAAAAACTATTAACCTGGGAAATTTTCTTCCCAAAAGGCTTGAGTTGAGAACTGTTGTTCTTGGAAATCCTACGACAACAGTTGAAGAGGAGAGAAGAGAAAGAATTTGCCTCTAAAAGTCCTTCAGTATAAATCTGATACCAAGTAACCTAATTAGACTCGGACAGTCTGTTTGGGACCCACATCAAGATTGCAGCACTGTTTTTAAGCAGCTGATTTGGACCATACATTTTGACAGGTTTAGTTTCCTTGTTTTGCTGCTGCTGTTTCCTCCTAGAGGAGAGTGGTTGGATCCTGATACTTGGAATTAGGTTGGAGTTAGGGAAGGGATGAGCCAAAGGACTGGCATTTGGAAAATAAATTTTAGTATTAATTTAGAAAGGGGAGTGGGTTCAAGCAGCCAAGAGGTGAACAGATGGCAGTGCATGCTGGGAGTTCCTGGCAAAGAGTCAGTCACTAGAAGGGGTGGTTGAATGAAATGCTTTTGTATCTAGGTTGCAGGAGGAACAGGAAGCTGTGACTAGATTTGGCAGCTTCTAATACAAAATCTATTAAAGAGGAATGAATTTGATTATAAACAAATGACAATTTACTTTTCATATCTCTATTCAATTTCCTCAGAGAATTTTCCAGGAAGAGATGAACCTCTTAAATCACTATTCTAAGGGTGTAGGAGGTTCACATATGACAATTGGGCTTCAACTTATCCATATCAATGAGCTTCAAAAAAAAAAAAAATGGCAGGAGTCTAAGAAAAACATCCCAACATGGAGAAGATTTATTCCTTTCTAGCTATGGCAAAATCACGGGGGGAAAAGAATGCATATAGAATGATTTAATAAAAGGACAGGATCTTGCTCTTCCAGTAAGAAAACCAGAGTCTCTCAACTGTTCTAGAAAGAGGAAGCTGTTGCTCTTTGTGATGAAGGTTTCCTCTGCCAGATAACCCATGCAATTAAAAGGCAAGTTTCGCCACCTGGCTGGTCACTCTAAGCAGACCTCTGACAAGCACTTTAGGGGCACCACTGCTTCTGAACCAAACCAGTTTCAAACATTTGTCCTTGAGCAGGAACAGGGCATACTTCCTTACTCACTGTGATAGTTAATTTTATGTGTTAACTTGGCTGGGCCATGATGCCCAAATATGTGGTCAAACATTAATCTAGATATTTCTGTGAGGGTGTCTTTGGATGAGATAAACATTTAAATTGGTGGATCTTAAGTGAAACAGATTGCCCTTCATACTGTTGGTGAGCCTCATCCAATCAGTTGAAGGCCTGAATAGAACAAAAGACAGACCTCTCCTGAATAAGAGGTAATTCCGCTAACAGATGGCCTTTGGACTTTATCTGCAACATCAGCTCTTCCAGGCTCTCCAGCTTGCCAGCCCACTCTGCAGATTTTAGACTTGCTAAACCCCACAACTGTATAAACCAATTCCTTAAAATAAATCTCTTGCTATATATACATACATCCATTGGTTCTGTTTTTTCTGGAGAACCCTGACAGCACACTCATTTAGAGATTTGTCCCCAGAAGCTGTCCAATAACCTTTGAGCAGATACCAAAGATAATCTAAATTCAGTCTGAATAATGCTTAGGGGTCAGCTTCAGTGGTCTGTGGTGCAATGGCACATGTACATTTCAGATAGATAAAATGCTTTAATGAGGCTTTAAAATGCTAGTTCTGTTTTTCAAGTGAAAGACAAATGCATCTACCAATTTTGTCAGGAGTCATCATGCTGCTGGAGAAGGCACTCAGGATGTCTGTCCACTCCATATTTGTCATCCATCTCCATACCCCCAGCATAGTGCCTGGCATGGAGCAGCCAACCATTGAAGGGTGGCACTGAATTTGTGGGACAGGGTATGCTGATGCAAGCGATCTCCACCCTACTGTTTGGGTATTTGCCAATCACATATTTCCCAAAACCAGGCGACTGCAGCAGGAAAAGTAATATTTAACCTTTGTTGCATGATCACTGTATGCCAGACCTCGAAATAACTTGAGGAAGGGACCTGTATTATCTCCATTTTACAGACCAGGAAATGGAGACACAGAACAGGAAGTAATTTTGCCCAAGGTCTCATACACACGTACAATCACATGTCCAGTAAGACGCAGAACTGGGATTTGAGCCCCAATAATGGAGCAAGAAGATTAGCAGTCTCCAGAAACTCCTAATTAGCTTTGTACCCTGACAACCCTGGAGCCTGGTGAGAAGGATTAAATTCATGCTAGTAAGAAAAACTACAAGGGCCTTGATTCAGCATGTAACACAGGATCAGACAATTCTTTGGGATGGGGGGACAATTCCTGGGCACTGCACCATGTTTAGCGGCATCTCTGGCCTCTCTGCTCACTAGAGGCGCCATCTCCTAAGTTGCGAAAATCAAGATTACTCCAAACATTGCGAAATATTCCCTTTGGGGTAAGGAAGGACCACCTCCGTTGAGAATCAATAGCTTACTGTACTAAAATTCATTGGGTAGCATTTTTACGTAAACCCAGTGTAATTATAGCATTCTTTCTCGCAGCTACTTGTGGGGTTTCTCATATATTTATTCATCGTTTCCCTGGGCAGTGTGTATGCAGCTGCCTCTAAAGATGAGATTTTTCTCAAAGTGGATAGAGGCTGAGGCAGGAGGTAAAATAGCAAAATGGCAAAGAGGACACAAGGTACATTACCATTGTGCTTAATGACCTCTTTTGTCCTTGGGGTCCTGACATGCCGCCCAGAGGCCTCGTGTTTCCCTGGATTTGAAACACCCACTGACTGGAAGGGCTCTTCCCCCTGGTGACGTCAGAGCTTCTGCCAGGAACCCCAGAAACCCTTTGATGCTGATGAAAAAAGGCTGGAGTCCACCCTCATCTACCACTCTGTTTCTGCATGTTCTGTTCCTTCGGCCTGGAATGCCCCGCCCTCACCTCAGCCTTGTCACTCTCAGTCATAACTCCCAGGTCTATTCATTTGTAAAATGTTTTCATTGGAAAAATCATATTTGTTTATTGGTTTACCTGTGGAATGTCTGCATCACTCTCCACCCACCACTAGAATGTACGTTCCAAGGATTGCAAACCCCTAACTCTACCTCCCAATTCCTAGAAAAAGAAATGACCAATGCATGACCAATACATAATGGGTATTCCATACATATGTGTTGAATTAATTAAGTAACCCTAGAAGCTATCTTATACTACTCAAACTTTTGACATGTCTTTTTCTGAACTATAAACAGTTCAAGAAATAATCTTTATGGGGTGGTGGGGCACATGAGTCAAAGGAAGAGTACGAAAAGTTGAGTCGCTGACTGTCATATTACTGTATGCCTGGAGAGAGTGCTTTATGCACCCAGTGATCTCGGAACAGACTTACAGACAAAACTTCACCCGACGGCCAAGACCTCCTGGTCCTAGCGTGGAACACGGGTCCCTGTATGACTCAGCCACTATTTGCTCCTACTATGCATGTACCCCACCCTTGTTATTCTTTCGTGTGTGAAGAGTCATGGGACCTGGCCCAACTGACTCTCTGCTCAATATTTCACTGCTTTGTCCTCTCTTGTTTCTCATTCATGAATCTGTTGGGGAATAGAAGAGTTTGTGTGGGATGAGGGGAAACACATATGTAATAGAAAAACAAAACTGTGAAAAGCAAAAAATGTCTTTAATGGAACTATGAAATGACTATAGGTTGATTCATCAGTGGAAACACATGGAAACGATTATCCCCAAATTCAACAGTTACAAAACCTGAAACTGTTCAATGTTTTGTTCAGAATTACGTATTTGGCCTTTGGGAATTTATGTGAATTGTCTGTTCAAATACCAAGGAAAGCATCTAATTGGTTCATTAAAAGACTCATAAATAGATCTGCTTTCTTCTGAATTTATAGTGGAGAAACAAGAAACAGACAACCTAAAAGGAGCTTTGACTTGATGCCTCCACAGCCGAGAAAATCCTAAATCAAGCTTGATTTGTATCTAAGGACTGGGATGAGGTTAACAGGGAAGTCATAGCAGGAAACAGGTTGCTATTCTGACCTTGGCCTTCTCAGCCTATTTTAGGTATGGCTACCACTGTACAGAAGCTCACATCATACCAACCAGGGACCAGATGTGATCTCACAGCTTTCTTTCCAGTTTTGATCTCTAGTATGCTATTCTCTGCTGCCGTAATGACCATAATGATATCATATGGATGGAGGTGACCTGGTTAACCAGTGATTCTACAAACTATCTCCAAAGGTCACACAGTAACCACAACCAAAATATTTTCACATTAGTAGTATATCACCAGGACAATAAAATTTCAGATCTCTTTGAATCTTCCAAGAAGGAAAGGTAAAGGAGTATTCAAGTATTCTGCAGGTTCTTGGTCAGGCAACTAATATACTCATTGTGTTCAGCTCCCCCCACCCCCACCTGCTCTTTCTCTCTCTCTTCAAGTGAATTACCCTTGTTTCTAAAGTCTCTGTATTCCCTTTGCAATTACAAGCTCTTTACACATAGGCTTTGGGTTCTCTGCTTCAATTCCTCTACCAAGATATAAAAGGACAGGTGAAGTACCAACTGTTCAGTATATATTTGTAAAGATTATCTGAAAAAAAAAAATAGAAGCTATAAACTTAGACAAAACAGGATGTATTTGGTAGCTCTGCTATGCCAAATATCTTTGATAGCACCCTCTTAGGTTTAAACATTTTCAGTCAGCCAAAGCCAAAGGTCTTACTCAGGTAAAAATAAGAAAGGGCATTGTTAAGTTTCTGTGTAACAAGCCTCACGACCCAGGAATATATCCCATGGATGAGCTTCAGAGGCCTGGCCAGGCAGAGAGACCTAGAAACAAGTCTCTGCAAAAGAAGAAAATGGAAAGGGAAATGCAAAGGCGATGGATGGACAGAAAAACTAAGATCCTCCACTCCACACAAAACTGGAGAAAATTCTATATGTGATTTGCAGACTTTAAGGAGATAAAATACCTGCCCACTGCATGGCTGGTGGCTCCCAGAGTATCCAGCCTAGAGCATGACATATTAAGGTCCTCAGGAAGTTTCCCATGAGATCACCTGAGTGCAAATAACTCTGATTCGCATGGGACAGTGGCCATGAAATCAGGAACCTTCAGGGATCCTCACATTCACTGAGTAAGTATTTATTGAAAGCTCACTATGTTATAAGTACTGTTCTAGGTTCTTGAAATACAGCAGTGAACACAACAGGAAAACAATAACAACAACAACTGTGCCTTCAGGGAGCATATTTTCTAGTGAGATGAAATATATGATAAGAAGCAATAAGTAATGTAGGAGGCTAGACAGATGTGGTGCAGAAAAATGCCATGGAAAGAAATCAGGAGGTTGGGGGTGTGGTGTAACTTTAAATAGGGTGGTTTGGGAAGACCTCAGTGAGGGGGTGACATCTGAGTCAGGACCTGAATGAAGTTGAGGAGTGAACCAAGTGGATATCTGGGGGAAGAGGCCCCTGCAGGCAATTGGCTTGTCTCTGGATCAGCCCCAGAGTTAAGGCGGAGCTGCGATTTTGTTGATGGATTGCACGTGCTTCCGTGCTCATCTGGCTCTCTTCTATTCATCCCCCAGGTCTCAACTTAGCGCTGACTGCCTAGAGACAGCATTCCTTTTCTTCGTGTCTAGATTAGAAACCCATTCCTGTGTCCTCCCAGCGTTCTACCTCCCCTGTCAAAACAGTTACCACACTTTGTGATATCAGCTGCTCAACTCGCTTCTTTCCATGTTATTCTGAAAGGAAGGAAAAAACCCTCCCACTCAACACGGAATCCCCCATAGCCAGCGCAGCACCAAGGAGGCAGTGTTGTGTGGGGAATCCGACCGCTTGGGTTCCTCTCCTGGCTCTCCCACTTACTCAATGTGTGCTGTTGGGTAAGTTACTTAACCTATGACTCAGGATTCTAGTGCTTGAAGTGGGAGATTAGAGCTAGCAAGTGCCTGGCACATGGTAGATGATTGATAAATGAATCTAACCATCTCCACATCCTCCGGGAATGTTTTAATCCCCAGAGAGCACTTCCTTCTGTAACTGCGCATCAAAGGTAACATTGCCCAGTGAAATAAGCATGAATTTTAGACTGAGATAAATCAGAGTCTGTTGGAAGACTGAATGCAATATTCTGTAATTACATAAAGGGAGATAAAATTCTCTCTTTCGAAAGTTGGTGAGGATAAGGAAGGTAACATTTACAAGGGGCTTCCCATCTAGTAGATACTCCACAGAAGCTCAGTCTGCTCTCCCAACTGCCCACAATTACCCTTTTAGTAGCCTGCATTTGCACATCATGCTATGATGCTTCCTAAACATCTCTGAGAGTCGTCTAACCTTTCCTTAGGCCCACACTTTGGCTTCTGCAGGAGACTGCAAACTCTTTGAGGTAAAACTGCATTCTATTTCTCAGAGATTCTCATCATGCCTTGTACAGGACATTCCCAGAATAGGCTTTCAAATATGAATTGAATGAATAATAAATAGGGGGAGGAGAGAGGGAAAGAGAGAGAGGTTTTGTTAAGTCAAGGGTTATATGAGGAATAGAGACCGAGGAATGGTTCATGGAAATCAATGTAAATGACTCATGCAAATGAGCTGACTGAAATACATTTAGGGCTCCCTTAGGGGGGAAAATTCCATTTCCATCCCTGGGATAGATACTTCTCTGTTCAGAATCTCTTAGATACAGCCCTGCCTAAAGAAAGAGATGACCTCTCAAGATCCTTTTTTAACCTATTATATTCTCTCGCTTTCTTTTTTCTAATAAATTTATCTATCAACTTAAACAGAGAAAGGACAACAATATTGCCTGAATGAGATGCATATTTTCCCACGTGGTGCAAATGAAATATTCTAAGAGATAACATGGTTACAGTTCAAGGCATTACTAAGAAAAACTAGCTATATTTTTATCAGATGAAAGAATCTCACTGCAGATAAGCCAATCTGCTATTTTAATCCTAAACAGGACAATTTTGAACTATGCAAAAAATTAATGCACAGCTTCTAGGACTGTAGAATGCATAACTAAAAGACATGATGCATCATTTATAAGCTACTATTGGTAACCTGAATGCTGAGAGATGAGAAATTTAAACAATGTAAGAGAAAGTGACTCAACACATAGAGAAAGATATCTGCTTCGTGAAATGAAACCAACACATTTGAAGCAATGAATCAAGAATTTACAAATCCACCCAACAAAAGCACAGATGAAAAGAATCGATGGATCCCCCTGTTGACATCTTCTGGAATATTTAAATACAACAGTGTTTCTCCCTCTGGGACCCAAGGACCCTCGGAGGACTCCCTGGGCACCTTTTCAGGGGTCACGAATTATATAACATTTTTAAAATATTTGCATAGTAATGTTAATGATGTATGGTTTAGACTCTTTTATAGTTTTAACCATAGAACTGTATTCATTTTTCATTGCTGCTGTAACAAATTACCACAAACTTAGCAGGTTAAAACAACACACATTTATTTATCTTAGAGTTCTGTAGGTCAGAGGTCTGACATGGTTTCATTGGGCTAAAATCAAGGTGTCAGCCAGGTTGGACTCCTTTCTGGGGGCTCTAGGCATAAATCCATATTCCTGCCTTTACAGCTTCAAGATGTCACCCACATGCTTTGTCTTTCTTCCATCTTCAGGGCCAGTGACATGGCATCTCTCTGCCCTGCTTCTGTTATCACATCTCTTCTCTGACAATAGCCTGGAAAGTTTCTCCAAGGACAGGGGTGATTAGCCCAAGCTGGATCATCTCCCTGTATTGAGGTTCCTAAACTTAATCACCTCTGCAAGATCCCTTTGGTCATGTAAGGTAACATATTTACAGGTTCAGGAGTTTAGGATAGGGATGTCTTGGGGAGCCAGTATTCTGCCTAACATAAGAACTCTTTTTCATTTATAATTGGCAACTGAAAAGCAGTTTCTGGGAATACGATTTTTAGCTTCATAAATCAGCATTTTTCAAATTGGAGTAGGTAAACACACAATCCCAAGTATCTTCAATATTTTTAAGATTTTTCGTTGAGAAACACAGGCATTTAGCTTTTTTCTGTCAGTTCTAGACCGGTTGTCTAATCAGAGGTAGGATTCCTCTGGGAACCAGTTAACTTTGTTCAGCTCTAGCACTAAACACTCCATCTGATGGGGATGCCATCTTACCAATATACACTTTGAATTCAAGAGAGTGCATGCTAAGAGTACAGGTAGTATTATACCAGACCTATTGCCATTCCTGGAAAAACTCAGTAATCATTTTCTGCGATTGGATATCACTTTCATCCCTGCCGGGTGGAAAGAAGAGTCCACCAGACACCTGTTCCAGAATGACATAGGAGAAAGACTCCTAGAAAGGGACGGTGGTGCTGGAGGAACTCGCACAGCCTGTTCGCGTCCCTTCACCGCTTTATGACACAAAAGTAACAGCACATTTTGATCAAAGTTAGAAACAGAGCAGTTAGCAAAGCTGCAAGTGAAAAATGTTGTAAGGGAAAGAAGCAGTGGGATGGCATTAGAGATACATGGAGAAAGGAGATTGGAGAGAGTGGTGATTCTTAACCAGGGTCCACCGAAGAACTGCCGGGGAGCTCTGAACTCCTCATATTCTGAGCGTGAGGTTTTTTTTAGGAGAAAGATCACATCATTCACAGTATTTTCAGAGGTACATGACTCCAAAAGGATTGAAAACCACTGTTTTCACATGGAAAAAAAAGTAACCGGGGAATTCTGAGAGAGAAAAAAAAAAAACCCAACCAATAAAATGGGAAATTGGAATGAATGGCTGGGACTAGGGGAGGACAGGGGTAGATTTATATATTCACATGAGTAAATATTCATTAAATGGTGTTTTAAAAATGAGTATGAGAGGAAATGGAAAGCTTACAGACCTTTTTACCTCACCCGCTGGGTTTTTCTTTTCCTCCCACTGCGTGGCTTAAGCCAACTAGCCTCCTGGTGCACCTCACGACATGGCTTTGGCCTTTGCCCTCCGTCCTTGACCTCTTGGGAAGGTACTGCATTTACAAAGCCCCGGGAGTTCAGATGTTCTGAAGACACATTGACACACACGCGTGCACATGCACGCACGCACACAGGCACGCGCGCGCACGCACGCAGACACATGGCCTTTTGTAAAAGAAGCAGTTATGACCCAAAAAATTAATTTGAAGCTTACAACCCCCGCAATGTCTCTTTACTATCCAATTAACCTAAGATAGAAAAAAAAAAAGAGAGGTAACACTACTCTGACACGTACTGGTTTTGTAGCACATTTTAAATGCTGCGGTTTACAATGACCACCCCTTAAAAGAAAAAAATGAATTTACCAGCAAAATGTAGGGGGACCCTACCCCGGAAATAGAAGGGGGATGGAACCATTCTTCTGGAAATATTTACTCACGTTTACCTGTGTTTACTGTGTTGAATGCCAAATTCTACAACTGAGTCAACACACTCTGATCTCTCATTGTGTCTTTTTAATCACTTTCTCTCACATTGAATAGCTTGAGTTTCCACATCTCTGCCATTCCATTATAAATACAGCTCATTCACATTTGGCTAAAACACTCCATGTTACTTCTTGGATTCCAATTACCCAACAGAAGGTGCATTGAATTTGCCTAGGAAACAAGGACCATGTCTGTTTGTAAAAGTTTATGGCATTCCCTCTCCCCAACCCACCCCCAGAGTGTTTTCGACATCTAAGAAAGTCAAACCCTAAGGGAAAATATAAACAAGCGCTTTGAATATACACACAATTACATATCCTATTTGTAAAAAATACTGCCACCATCTTGCCAGGCAGTGAAAAGAGGAAACATTTATCCCTGTGTAACTCGCAACAGATTTTTATCTTTTTCTTTCTCTCCACCAAGACCTAAATCACTTAAATGATAAATGCATCATTTGACTGAAATATACCAGAATTGCAAATGTTAAGATTCCAGGCCTAACATGGTAACATCGTATCCTGTTCTTATTGATATGCTCTAAATATTAGATGGATCGATAAAGCTCACAGAAAATAACAACATCAAATTTCTAAGACTAGTGGAGAAAGATAATATATTTAAATAATCCTTTCTAGTAGCTGGAAAATGCATTAAATTCCCTAGAAAGCAAGAGACCTCATCATACATGTACATGCATATACATATACATGTATATCTCACCTGGGACCTTGTACCCATAAGTAGCTCACCAGTTCAATAAAATTGATTACATGGTATAGCAGAGGAAAAAAATCAGGATATGGGATCAAACAGACCTGAGTTTAGAATTCTGTATTTGCTACTCATGAGCTGTTTGATTCAGGACAAAAGAGGTTGCTTCTCTGAGCTTTGGTTGCTTTTCTCAAGTATAAATGGGAAAAATAATGCCTTCCCTATAAGATCATTAACAAGATTGGCTTGTAAGCACCAGAGAAATGAAAGCTATTAGCATCAGTCACGTAATTCCTTAATTCATTCATCAGACACTGAGTTCCTACTCTCTCTACTGCACTGTGCCTTAATGGAACCCTAGACATATCTTGATCTTAGTGCAAAAGATACACATTACAGCTCACATATTCTTTTCTTTTTTTATTGCTCAATTTAATTTACATTTTGAACCTCATTCTGCCTATTTGTAGATATCTACGTTCGACCAAGTCAGGGTCCTTCCTTCATCTTTACTCTGGGGTTATGTCATGAAATAGAAGGTAATATAGTGAAAGGTATAAGTTCACAGTCTAGTGAAGGAGAAAAATAAGGGATCTATTTTTAAATTATGTGGTAAATACTATTACAGTGGGACAAAGATATTTTGTAATATTAATACCTCTTCTTTAGAACCCCGGGGTTTTGCCCCATTTTAGCATTACAGGATTCATTGCCAAAAGGCTCTTATAGCAAAAAGCATGGTAAACATTTTGAGTTGCAAAAGCCTAGGCCCAAGGGAAGTCAGGGCACAGAGACAACAGGATGGGGTTAGAGCTTGATTTCCCACACGCCTCCTCCCATCCTCCACCCATCGCACCAACTACCGAATCGCATTTCCTCAGAGGGTGGGGAGAAAAAAGGGTCTGAACAAACAGAACTTCCATGCAGCTGTGTCTGCAAGAAGGGACTGCATGCATCCCCTTTCCCTAAAGAGCAGACGACAGGAGCCCCAGGTGAGAACGAGAGCTCCAGTGATAGAGGAATTGATGCTTCAGTCTCTCGTAGAGCCCGACAGGAACATTCAGACATCAGAGAAGTATCAGCGTGCTAGATCTAGGAGGACTGGGCTCAGACTACCGCACTGAGTTAAGAAAATGTTCTCATATTTCTTAGAGCGATCTGGAGAGAGATAGGCCTTGGCTCCCTAAGCTTTCCCAGTGCCCGACATGGCCAGGGAACATATATTTCTGTGTGCCCAGGAAGGACACCAGAGCAGAGAATTTTGCTAAATCTGACTTCAAAAATGAGAACGAGCCATGTTAGATAGCCACCTGTCCGTACTGTCTGCGCAGACAACCGAAAGAACAGTGAAGACAATGGCCATCAAGTGGAGGCCAGCAAGAATAGATCATGACCAAGAAGATATTCCTTAACCCAAATAATCTGGGTCTATAAGAGCCCAAGTCACATGGATTTAGACATAAGCCCAGAGAAGAGATGGGAGAAGTATCCTGTTTACCTGAGCATAGGTATCCAACAAGAGGCAGAATGAGAGTTCACAAGGTAAATTAAATTGATTAGTAGAAAAGACTTGTGTGAATTGGAATATATATTAATTGTACTAAGATCAAGGTATGTCTAGGGTCCCATGATTCCAAAAAGAAGAGGCTAGAGGAATCAGAATAGGGTAGCTTGACTTTACGATTGAGATGAAAAAGGGTCCCATCTGGGTTCAAGAGTGCTCTAGACAGAGGGAAAAAACTTGTGCAGTGGTACAAAGATGGGAATGATGAATTTGGGGAATAGCAAACCATTTGGAATGTGTGGTCTTAGGGGATAGTTTGGGGAGTGATAGCAGGCCCAGCTGGAAAGGAAAACCTGGATCAGACCATGAAAACTATTATCCAGAATGCTCTAGTACTTTAGAAGGAAACTTCTGACAATTTTGTATAGTGGGATTTAGAAGGGAGGGGTGAGAAGCCTAACATTAGAGGCCGCAAGTCCAAACTAGCCCAACCAGAACATGAAACGAGAATGGACAAAGGAGAAAGCAGATATGAATGAACCTTAAAATGGCACCCAAAACAGTGAGGAGGAATAAATGTGAAAGAAGAGGCAGACATAGGTTTAAGTGATGTTTGGTTCCTTAATGAGAATCTTAGTCATATATCTAATTTTGGTTTTGTCTTTCAAAGATGAATCAAATTCCAGGACCATAAATCTTATTAGAAATTTTATAAATGATATCAAATTCCAGAAACAGAAGAACCTGGCCACCAGAACTGTCCTCTCCCAGCTTTAGGGGCTTGAGGGAAGGAAGTCTCCAGATCTTTCTCTGAAGTGACTGGGAGCTGGGGCCCACCCCTTGCCATGGCAGCTGTATGATGTTGCAAGGTTGCAGCAGCATTGGCTGCATCTGGGTTCATGGGTGGGGGAGCACTTGGTTCTCCCCACTGTGATGAGGGCTGGGGTCTAAGCCATGGAAGATCGATCTGGGACAAGGATCCCTCAACTCTCATCCCAATATCCCCTCTCCATTTGTCCATGCTGATGGACACTCTGGTTTTTGGAAGAGTATTGGGCCATGCAGGTTAGAGATTCCATTTTCCAGACTTCTTTGTAGGTGGGTGTAGCCAGAAGACTAAATACTGGACCATGGGATGGGAGCAAAAGTACCACGTGGCATCTTCTAGGGGCTTCTTGTAAGAGAAGCATGTATAAGTGCTTTTTGCTGTTTCTCTAACTTGTTCTCTGGCTTCCTTCTGAAATACAAACTCCACTCTTTTGGACTATAAGGTCGAGGCTCTGTAGGGCAAAGTAACAAGATGTAAAGAGAACGTGCGTCTCTGACACAAAGGGACATTATGCCAGCTTTGGGCCCAACATCAATCCAGACTTTTACATAAATTAGAAACAAACATCTATCTTGTTTTAGATTTTCCTATCACCCAAAACCAAATAATTCATATGGACAAGCTCTATGTAGGGCAGAGTACACTGGCCAATTTCTGACTTGAGCACAAAGTTTCAAGTTAGCTGCTCCAGGATGGGAGATTTCTTCCTGCCATGGAGTTGAATGCATCCAGCTCTCATAACCTTGATAATTAATTGATTCATAGAAAAACTCCCTTAGTCTGACCTATAAGTAAGTCTAACAACTTACTTATAATTTGACTTTCTATACAGCATGTCTACAAGGACAGTATATTGTGAGGGTCTGGTGAGATGAGATCTGATACCTCAACTGTTGTAATTTGATAAATTGGTGTTCTCACGGTAGTCTCTGTGAGTCCATTCCACAGGAGTGAAACCTCCCACTGGACTGACCAGATCAAGTTTCTGCAAATTCATAGGCTAGTTTGTAGGCAGAGCAAACTCTCCAAGACGGTGGTAACCTACTAAGTGTCTTTGGATAGTCACCCCACCCCTCCTGGCACCTCTCCAAACTTGCTTTGTGCTTTCTTTTCTAAACATTAACAATCACAATCATAGTGGGATGTCATCCCCTGAAACGATTAAGAGTGTGTGTGCTACCGTCTGTTATGCTAGCACTTGTTATCCAAGAACATATGGTACACTAAGAACATGGGGAGAAGCATGTATTCACGTTGTCCCACAATGGATTTTTATACACATTTTATTTTTAGAAAATACTTTAGGGATAAATAAAATTATAATGGACCAACTCTGCTAGACTGTGATTCCAAGACTGTTCCGGACTCGCGCTTTCCTTCAGCTTGATTACGGACTAGACCACTCAGCAGCTGTGTGACACTGGGCAAGTTCTTCAGTTTCTCTAAGTCTTAGTTTCCTCATCTGAAGAACAGGAAAGGTAATGAATGGTACTGCCTCATTAGCTTCTCATCAGGATGAAATTAGTGTAATATATCTAGAGCTCTGAGAATATGCCTGGCATAGATGAAGGGCTACAAGATGTTATTCTTGTGAGGATTGTGACAATCCAAGTAAAACACTGACTGTTCTGCCTGGCACGATGTGTGCCATCATTATGTGTTGGCCATTAGCGTAATTATCAGCCAAAGTCACTCAATACACCCTTTTTGTCCAGCCTACAAGGGGCAGCGATGGTAGCAGCAGGGGAGGGGACTCCTGCTGCTTCGGCAGCTGTACTGGTAAACACAGCTTCAGCTGCTCTGAGCTGTCCTTCCAGATAAGGCTGGGCTTGAGACCATCTAGCTCTGACAAGGGAGGGGGATTACCTCCTAGGAAGGCCTTAGAAAACTCAGAGTGAGAAGTATCCTTCTCCACTTTCCTTCCTTTGTCTTGTTGGCAGAACAGACAGAGGCATAGGGCAGGGTCAGGAAAGTTTACCTGCTAGTTCAGTAGCTCTCAGCAGGCTGCAACTGCCCAGTTCTTACAGGGAAGCATGGGCACAGGCCTCTCGTGGCCACTGGAGTCAGGTCTTACCACCATGGTTTCTTGCCTCTCTCGTCTACGAAGCTGAATGTTAGTCTTCTCAGGATGTGGTGATGATGCCTTTTATAATGTCAAAAACTTCCACACAAGGTCACCTCAAAAACCTATGCAACTTGCATTTTTTAAAGACTTTATTTTTAGAGCAGTTTTCAGGCCAAAGCAAACTTGCATGCAAAGTACGAAGACTTCCCATAGATCCTCTCACCAGCAGATAAGCACAGCCTCCTCCACCATAAACATTCCCCAGAGAGTGGTGCCTTTGTTATGATCCGTGAACCTACACTGACACTCCATTATCACTCAAAGCCAGTAGTTTACATTAGGGTTCACTCTTGGTGTCCATTCTATGGGTTCAAACAAATGGAAAATGACATGTACCCACTAATCTAGTATCACACAAAATTGTTTCGCCACTCCCTAAAATCTCTGATGCTCTGCTGATTGATCCCTCCTTCCTGCCAACCCCTATCTTTTTACTGTTTCCATGATGTTTACCTTTTCCAGAATGTCCTATAGTTGGAATCATACCATATGTAGCCTTTTCAGTTTGGTTTCTTTCACTTTGTCATGTGCATTTGAGTTTTCTCCATGTCCTTTTATAGCTTGATAGCTCATTCTTTTTTTGTACCGAATACTATTTCATTGCTTGGACATACTAGTTTATTTAGCCATTCACCTACTGAAGGACATCCTGGTTGTTTATAAGTTTTGGTAATGATGAATAAAACTTCTATAAATATCCATGTGCAGGCTTTGTGTGGCAATAATTTTTCAGTTCATTTGAGTAAATACCAAGGAGTGCAATTGCTGAATCATATGGTAAGAATATGTTTAGTTTTGTAAGAAACTGCCAAACCGTCTTCCAAAAAGGCTGAACCACTTTGCATTTCCACGAGCAACGAATGAGAGTTCCTGTTGCTCCACATTCTCACAGCATTTGATGCTGTTGGTGCTCCAGATCTTGGGCTAGAATGGCTTAGAATATAGGAATGTGGTGATCTCTCCTTGTTTTCATTTGCAATTTTCTAATGACAAATGATGTGGGACATCCTTTCATATGTGTATTTACCATCTGTTTATCTTCTTTGGTGTGGTGTCTTTTGGGGTCTTTGCCCATTTAAAAAATAAGGGTTTTTTTTTTTTTACTGTTGAGTTTTCAGAGATCTTTGCACATGTTAAATAACAGTCCTTTATCAAATATGTGTCTTGCAAATATTTTCTCCCAGTCTGTGGCTTGTCTTCTCATTCTCTAGCTGAAACTTACATTTTAATATCCGCTGTAAATATCTTTCTTTCTTTGCAGCAAGTCTATTACTATTACTCTTTTGGTCATCCATGAAAAGAAAAAGAACACAAGAAATGGCAGAAAGAGAGAACACAGGGAAAGAAACAACAAACACTGCAGACAAAATCAACTCAGGAAGTACAGGCAGTTGTCATTGATCAAACATGCATATAGTAGTTTGCTGGGTCAGCTCTTGTCGACTGAAAGCATATGATAACACTTGGAGTATGGGAACAATATGTGGATCACAGTGCACTGAAATAGATGATTACATATATTTTATTTTAGGAAAATATTTCAGAGACGAATATCGTGATGAATCAACCATTTAAAACCCACAGTAAGGGGAGTATTTCAGATGGGTGGGGAGGAAATTTCAGGGACCCCACGTCTTCCTGAAGCATGCCCTTCCAGCTTGAAAGAAAGCCTGGCTGGAGAAAAGCAAATGGTCTTTTTACACTTCAGTAAAGAAAAAATATGGAGAAGAAAAAAAGAAAAAAAGGAAGGAAAGTGGTCTTCATCAGACTGTAAAGACCTATTGAGACTGGGTATGGATGTTTCATGATTTTGGGGGAGCCAAGGGTACATAAATCCCTGAATCTATCTTAGAAGAAGAGGGAAATCCTGGGTCTGCTGTGGGCTTTGTGCACTGCTCTAAAGAGCATGGAAATTTCCAAGAGAATATTCACAGAGACAGGTCTGGTTACCTGACTGCATTATTCCTGACACATGGAAACCGTTCACGAAGGGATTTTAGGTATTGCCTGAATCACACAGGAAGCTTGAGGAGCTACTTGGCTCTCTTATGCAATGCTAAATGTCAGACCCACATAGTCACAAATTTAATATAAAATGTGGAGCTCTGATACTAAATACAGGCAAAACACGGAATTCCCTTATCTTTGTTGGGAGAATCTCAAAATGTTGCGTGTAAGAAGGGTCATTTCCTTCAACTATTCTCCTCTCAATCCAGCACTAAAGAAGGACTATGAAATCCTGAAGGTCCAGGAAGTGAATCCCAAGAGTCTTCTACCTTTAGGAGAGTCTTTAATCTTAATGTTATTGTTTTAATGTCACAGAGGCCTACAGAAGGGTGCATAGACTCTCCACTCTGTTTTGAATATGGAAATCTGTGTTAAATATGCTCCCTGAGCTGGCCTTTCAACTGAGTCACCCAACTCCAGGCTCTAAATTGACCCAGCAAATAATCCTGGTCCACATCCTTCCTTCGTCTCTCTCTTCCTACGGCTCATCAAGTAGAGGAAACAGTAAATCACAGTACAAAGGCACCTGGGGTTGATCACATCAGCTCTTTGAAAACTTACATTTAAGGGCCTATACTCAAGGACTCAGGCTGGCTCTTTTGCCAAATAGCGATCTCCAAAGTAGAGGCTAAATACTTGCTTTTTACTTTCCCTCAGCAGATTAAATTTGTACTATCATAATATAATGAACTTTTATATATATGTAAGACTCAGAAAATATACTTAGTCATAGGGTATAAATTACAATGTGACCTAAAATTCATGAGTCCAACCTCTTCATTTTAGATAAAAAGAAACTGGGTTCAATAGAGATGAAGCGACTTACCCCAGCAAGTTTGTGTTGGATCAAACTCTATCGAGGAGTTTATTTAAGCAAAAGAGATCTAGTATAAAGGACATTTGCTGCTTTTGCTCTCCAAAATCCATTAATCCTTCTCTTGGTTCCCCATTTTTCTTTAGGGGAATGCCCCCCTCCCCTCACCCAGAAAACAAAACAAAACAAAACCAAAAATCAAAAACCAAACACCAAAACAAAACAAGCAGGCACAAACACACTTTCTCAGTCTGTGCCATTCCAGCATAGCAAGTGACACAAACATCAAGGAATCAGTACACAGTATTTGCTCTGATCACAATAATTGGGTCAGAAATGGGCAGTGACCCACTCAGGGCAAGAGAGACAAAATGAGATTTTTGCTGGTAATACTGAGACAAAGGCCTTTACTCTTCCTTTGGAGTTGAAGTACAGGATATAAGAACTGGAAACACCATAGCTCTCCTACAGCCACAAAAGGCCAAACTATGTGAGAATGAAACCAGCATACAGAGAGAACAGATTAAAAAAAAGAAAAAAAAAAGAAGAATGTTTTCCTAATCCCTTTATCAAGCCATGCCTGAAGCTGGAGGGAGCCCTTGAGTTTTCAGAGACATTGAGTCAATAAAATCCTTTTCTAACCTAGTTTCAGAAATCATCTTTAAACTTTATTTTCCTCTGCCTGGAACACCCTTGCCCCTGATAACCACACAGTTAGTTGTATCCCCTCTTTCAGGTCTGAGCACCCATAGAGATCAGAAAAACACCTTTCTGACTCTTCAAGAATATCTCTTAGAAATTTTCTCACAATCTTTAAGAGCAAGAAAGAAAAATGATTATATTTTCTGTTATGAAGATACACTTCTCCCCACCTTTCCAATGGCTAGGATAAGAAAATACCCAGAATGCACCCCTGCAAGTTGCCATTAATATCTTCCTCCTCCTGGTAGCTCCAGGCCGGAGTGTAACCACAGTTTTTCCTGTTCCTTCCCACGTTCTTTCCTATGACTTCAAATTAACAGATAGGCCCCAGGAAATCCTCCAAATCCTCTGTGGAAGGCCAGAGCTAATTGTGCCGTATCAATTTTTGAACACTTTTTGATGGTTTTTAGACCATCTGTTAATCCAAATGAAATACTTGGCAAAACCAGGTTGAAGGACAACTCATTTTGTTGTGAGTAGAATTAAGCGCAATAAACCTACAGCCTTGGTAAAACTCAAGCACTAAGAGATTTAAAAAGACAAAGGCCAAATTTTTCCCTGTGGGTTTATGTCCTCAGCTAAGGTGGAGTTGACAGGATAAACACGGATTAGTCAACCATTATTTCCTTATTATCATTCCCTGCTAAAATTTATTAACAGGATTATTGAGTGACGTGCACAAAAGAAGACCAAATAAGAATGTAAGACGATACTATTAACCCACCAACACTAGGGCATGGATTTCTACTAGTGGGTGTGGATTCCCACCGCCCTCATCCCATATCCTATCCCAGCCTCCCTAATTAACATCCTCACACATCTAGAATTGATTGGCTAAGATTAAGGTATAATTGGAGTACACAGGTTCAGATGAGTTTCTCACCAAAACTCTGGGGTGCATTGGAAGCATGACATAATACTCCAAACATTTCAAATTTAACCATTTCAACTTTTGCCAACCTTTGTTACTCTTATGAACAATTAACTTTTTTTTTTTTGAGAGAGAGACAGACAGAGAGAGTGGGGGTGGTGAGCAGAGGGAGCGGAGAGAGAGAATCTTAAGCAGTCTCCATGCTCAGGGGGAGCCCAACTCGGGGCTTGATCTCACAACCCTGAGATCATGATCTGAGCCAAAATCAAGAGTTGGACGCTTAACTGACTGAGCCACCCAGGGGCCCTCAAAGCCTTAGCTTTTTAATGTCAGTGCTCATCCTTAGACATAAACTGGACCATCCTCCTGGCTTCCTGGGGGAACTATGGTATGGATGACAAAAGACTGCTCCAAAGGAGCTACCACCTATGGAAGAAGAGGTAAGTGTGTAGGGATTAAAGGAAAGAGAGAGATAAATTCAAAACAGAGGTCTTGGGCTGTTTCCAAGAGGAGATAGGGTAAGGTGCATGGCCAAGTCTTCTGTAGACATCAGTGCATTCATTCCTTAAGTATTGCATGTGCTCCAGTGCTGGTTGCAGGGGATACAGTGGTGAGCAAGGTGGGCCAGATCTCTTCATTCACAGAGTTTACAGTAAAGTGGGGGAGATAGCCCTTAATCAGATGACCCACACATACGTGTATAATTACACACTGTGCACCTTTTAATACCAGAACTGACGGTGTTTAATATGACCAGATATATGGAAGCAGGGAAGGCTCCCAGGGGAGGGACTGTGGAAGGCTTCCCTGAGAAGTGATTTTGCAGTGAGATCTGGAGAATGAGTGGCAGTTACACAACCACCTGCAGCTGGCGGACAAGCTGGGCAAGGTCCTGCTGGTGAAGACTGCAGCGGGAGAGGTCATGGAGGGCGATCAAACGAAAAGAGCCTGCGTGCCCGGAGCACAGAGAGATGGGACAAAGATTGGCAGCAAAGAGATTGCAGGGTTTGTCCAGGGAAAGACAGTACACTCCCCTGGCAGGAGTAAAAGGTGCAGAGCATGAAGCAAATTAAACCAGAAATCACGACTGAGACCCTTCACATTCTGGAAGAATATGCAAAGCTCGTTAGAGACTTTGAACAGTAGCCTAAAGGTAACAAGAAATCATAGGGATATAGTGATGGGATCAGACCTGTTTAAGGATGAGTGTTCAAGAGGCAATATTAACATGGATTTTGGTGAAGTGACAGAGTGAGGAGAGCCCCTGAAGGAAGGCATAATGATTACAGGGGAATTGCAACAGCCAGGTGAGGGGGAGCAAGGTCTTAAACTAGGGTAGTGGGAACCGGAAGAGCTGAATGGGTACAGAGACATTGTGAAATAGAATCAACAAATCTGGGGGCGAACTACATGTGGATGTGAAGGGGGCTAGAGCAGAGAGAGAAGGAAGAAGTTCTTAAATGATGGAAAAGTGTTGAGCCTAAACATTTTTTTTAAGATTTTATTTATTTATTTGACACAGAGAGAGAGTTTACAAGTAGGCAGAGAGGCAGGCAGAGAGACAAGGAGAGGAGGAAGCAGGCTCCCTGCTGAGCAGAGAGCCGATGTGGGGCCTCCATCCCAGGACGCTGAGATCATGACCTGAGCCGAACGAAGGCAGAGGCTTTAACCCACTGAGCCACCCAGGCACCCGAGCCTAAACATTTTGAGGACAACACTGATGTTAGAGTTTAGGAATAAGAGGAGTCGGAGGCTCTGGGGATGTGAGATCTGTTGCAGGTGTGCTAGAATGACCTCTGGGACAGACAAATAGCTAATTCTGATAACCTAGAGTTCTTCAAAGGCTGTATTTGGAAATAAAGGTAGGCAAGTCAGTCAACCAACAATATTTATTAGATGCCTATTATGTGCCAGGCATTATTTTATACACTAAAGATAGAATTCAAAATTAACCTAATTTCTGTCTTTGAGGAATATGACTTGTATATAAGAGGCAGTTTGCAAAAAACAAGAACAAAAACAAAACAAAACAAAAAATGAACCCAAAGTCACATGATTAATCCCCCAAACAAACTATAAACAAGTGGCAGATGAATGAGACAGCATTTCAAAGATTGTCCATTACCTGGTATCAAATTTGCAAAGTATAGCATTGTGAGGGTTAAGGCTCTGCTCTTAGGAGAGACATTACAATGCAAATTCAAATCACCAACTCTCATCAAAG
Source organism: Ailurus styani (assembly GCA_002007465.1). Classification (NCBI taxonomy): domain Eukaryota; kingdom Metazoa; phylum Chordata; class Mammalia; order Carnivora; family Ailuridae; genus Ailurus; species Ailurus styani. The sequence continues at coordinate 1,498,402 of LNAC01000026.1, forward strand.
GGGAGGTAGACTTTAAAAGCTCCTTGTGAATTTCATCCAAGAATGTAGAGGACACAGCAAAGGACAGGATAAATAATAGATTCTTATTCTTTGGGAAAGAGAAAGAAGGTACAAGGAAATTCCAGTAGCAAGGAGACTTAAACTTCTTGCCCCTTCATTAACACTCAGAGTACATATGGAATTTCAGGAAAAAAATAAACCTTGGCCATTTTTACTTCCAAACCATCTTGTGTTGGAGCTGCAGGAACGATAAGGCTCTCAGGCCTTATCTTGGAAATAAGCAGATAATGGACAAAGTATACTATAGTAACTGAAATTACCTTCAAAAGGAATAAACAGCAAGGGATCTTAAAAGGCTCAAAATAAGAAAAAATCTGAAAAAAAATTAAATAAATTCAATTAACCTAAAGGCTAAAAACAAACATACATATATATATACACACAGATATCTACATTTACATCTATAGGTACAGATATAGATATATAAAGATTAGGTAGATATAAATATATATAAAATTGAGCCAAGATATTAAAAAAATTAAGTAGGAGATTACAACTAAAATGTAAAATGTCTATAATCATTCAGCTTGTTGTGAAAAATCTGGTCTATTTAGCTGGTGCTAAAGTTCCTTGAAAGAGTAAATGTGAGGAAGAACTTAGAAAATGTTGAAAAACAATTCTAATGGGGGGCAAAAGGAGGATATTTAACTAGTTATCAAGGTTACTTTAAATCTACAATAATTGGGCGCCTGGGTGGCTCAGTGGGTTAAAGCCACTGCCTTCGGCTCAGGTCATGATCCCAGCGTCCTGGGATCGAGGCCCGCATTGGGCTCTCTGCTCAGCAGGGAGCCTGCTTCCTCCTCTCCCTGCCTCTCTGCCTACTTGTAATCTCTCTCTCTGTGTCAAATAAATAAATAAAATCTTTTAAATAAATAAATAAATAAATAAATAAATAAATAAATCTACAATAATTAAAACCAGTGCAGATTAAGCAAGCACATCAAAGAAATAAAAGAGTCCAGTAAATGAAAAAAAAAAGTTTCATTTCAGACCAATTGTTAAGAGTTATCATTTGCCTATATAAATGGTGTCAGAATAATAAGCAGCCATTTAGAAAAATAAAGTATGATCTCCAAAGAAAAGAATAATCTTCGCTTCACTGATTTGGCCCCAAGAAACTTTTCACTCTGGTTTTATCAATTCAAACAATTTTTAATGTCATAATTTTGCCAACACTGATGAATTTTCCTTGGGAAACATTCTGGAATTAAACTTTTTATTTTCCCTTGACCAATTGGCTAGATAGCATAATGAAAATATTCATCTAATTACCATCATTTCCATATCAAAAATTCTTTTCATTGAGACCAAGTTTTTTAAAATGTAAATCTGATAATAGCAAATCATTTTATCCCTATCTAATCTTATCAATTAAAGCTTTGGCCACTCTTCGTTTTCTCCTATGACCATTGTTTTCATCAAGTCACATTTTCCCAAGTCAAATACTGCAGATATATGTTTGTCAAGAAGATTTATTTTCCTGGAAGTAGCTAGTTAATAACTTATTTTACCATGTGCACTTGTAACTGTCAGCTTTAATTTGGGTTGATTACATAACGGTGGGGTCGGAACATCCTACATCAGATTCCTACCTCATGATCCACACACAAATAAATTCCAGATTGATTAAAAATTGTCCAATAAGGACAAATAAGAAAGTATTTAAAAACATAGCAGACCATATATGTAACACATTGGAGCAAAAAAAGCCTTTCTATGCATAACCCCAAAATCTGAAGCCATAAAGTAAGTTTTACTCCCTGTACCCATCCCAGATGAACCAGAACACTAGCGTTTTTCAAATGTTCCATGAAGGGTGAAATGGGGGGTCTAAGAGTCGGGGTCTCTTGCCATGGGAGGGGGTAGGTAAGTAAGAGACTGATTAATAACAGATGTAGGTGTGTAAAATGGATATTCAAAGTTCTGTGGAAAATATATGTGGGATTGGAGTTCTTCATTACAAATATAATACATCATCACAATTAAAAATTTAAAACAACCTAACAAGTTTAGCATAAAGTAAAAGCACCCATTACCCCTAAATCTACGTATAGAGAGAACTGCTGTTAATAATTCAATGAATATCATTCCAGGTCTTTTTTTCCACTTTGTTCATCTTTTTTCTTGTTGTTCTTAGATCCTGGACCTGGAAACCGCAAGTTTAGTTGGTTTTTTGGTGTACACACACACACACACACACACACACACACACACACAATATATATATATACACACACACACAACACGTACACTATATATGTGTGTGTGTGTATATATATACAGTATACTCTCAGACATAATCTCTCATACATATTTTTTAAAATAAAGTCATAGCTTACAAGAGTTGATTTATTTAGTTTCATGGATTTAAATACCGTCTGCACATATCTGGATGCACTTCAAGAAGAGATGGAAGAAAGGCAGGAACTGAGGCACTCACCAGTAAGTAGCGATTACTACTACACTGGTACTTTTACGCCCTTTTTTTTTTACCCTTTTTTCTCTTTGATATAAAAGAAATACATGTTCCCCTTGGGAAACACAGAAAAGTACAAAGAAACAAACAGTCACCATAATTTATCATGTAGAGCCAACGGCTGTTATTTTTGGTGAAGAAAGATTCTGTGTTTAATAGACCCAGGATGGCTGTGGCCAACAATCTTGTGAAAGCCAGAGTTCAAAAAGAAGGTTCCGGCACCGTCAGATGAAGTGGAGTAGGTAGGAAGTCAGAGGCCACACACCCAGTACCCCCTCACAAACAGGATGAAGAGGCAACAAAACGTGGTCAATGACTTTTTTTTTCCTTTCGAAATACACAGTGTTTGAATTGACAAAGGCAGGGCTCCAAGCAGAAACAGAGACACCAGCTCCGGGATGGGCAGACCCCATTCTGTTGGTTCAGATAAGCTCCCAATCCTGACTTGTAACCCGACTCTGTGGACTGGCAGAGGGCGTCTGGAGAGGGACCATGCCAAGGTGCAAAGCATCATGATCAGACCACCCCCACCTCAACATTTCCCCTCGGATTTCCATCCCAGCTGAACAGACACCCTGGGGACATTTTGACCCTGAAGTATTTGTTTAAATGCCAACTCAGGATTTGACTGTGGGGAGACAAAGCACAGAAAGGAAGCTTAAGCAAGAACTTCAAAAGCTGGTTCCATTTTAAGCTAGAAAGGAAGGAAAGTGTCTCTCATGGTGGCTCGAACAACTTTTTCAGGGGAAGGTGATGGAAGCCCCAGGATAGTGGAGAACTTCCCACCCAGCTAAACTTCTCTGACTTTGGAAACGGTCAGAGGGGCAGTCAGCACCTATCCTGGCTTCGGCAACAAGTTTAAGGCAAGGGATTGAACGCTTAGCTCAGGGGCCAGAGAGTAAATATTTTAGGCTTTGCAGGCTATCCCCAAGGCTCTGAGGCAAGGACTCGGCTGCACAGTGGCCCCGCAGAACCAGCCGGAGACAACGCGTGCAGGAACCCCGAGGGCCGCGTGCACGTTTGAATGTCACAGAATTACCGTGTGCCACAAAATATTCTTCTTTTGATTCCCCCCACCCAATCATTTAAACATATAAAACTCTTGTTAGCTTTGAAACAGATGGCAGGCTGGATCTGGGCCAGGGGCTGGCCCCGAGTTACCTGACCTTTGGTCCAAAAACACTTTCTGCCTGAAACTCAAATTCTAACAGAGATAAGAGCAAGCTAGAGGATCGGGACAATTTCTGCTTAGACTGGGGGAGTCCAGGTGCTGGAAGAATTTTTGGTAGCCAGCAGGTCCATTGGGATTGGGGTAGGGCTGTGGCGGAAGGGAACAGGGGCGCAGGGGACTTCCCACAGGGCCCGTACCCAGGCAGTACCTCCATGGGCTGGACTGTAGCATCAAGGGACAGAAGAGTGAGAAAATGCCTCCCTCCCCAATTATGCACGCTCTACTTTCCCAGTGAATCAGGCCAGTGAGAAGATTAGCAGCAGCGAAGTCAAATTTAATTCATAAGACTTTCTTTTCCCCTTGCATAAAGATGAGGTCCTCCGTGGGCAGGAGCGAAAACTAACAACTCCAAGATCACCTCCACTCCACTCCGGTAGACGTCTTTGTTTACCTGCGCGTGCGGAGGCTCTCATGCAAATTCCAGCAGCCAGTTCAAAATAAGCCTGAGCTTGGCCTTGATGGATTTATTTCTCATTTGCTGCAGGCGCAGACCACTTCTATTGAAGGGAGAAAAATACCAGCCCCTCCTCCGCTTGCCCCAGAGTCCGGGGCCTGCCTGGCAACGAGCCTCTTTGCTCCTTCTCTAGCTGGGGCCTGACACCACCTTGCCATTGAATAGTCTCGGGGAAGAGTTCAGTGCCGGGTTTGCACTTTCCCAGCCATTAGCCAGCTGCCAACGCATTTCATTATCTTAGGAGTGTTTTGTACATCAAAGCGAGCCCCAAACAGTGTGATCAAGTGGAAGTAACAGTGCCTAGTCAACATTCTAACTTGCAGCATTTTGTTTTCATGGATAGAAATGCCATCTGGCACCCAGGAACAGCGAAGGCCAGTGATGGAAAAACCCCACCGCCCTGTTTTGCTTATTGATGTAACAGTTAATCCTGATAAAGGCCAAGGCCTCAGAGCCACTGCGGGTTGTTATCTTGCATATCTATTGTCTGACACAGGCCAAGCTGCCCAGACCTGCCTAAGTGAGGTTGCACAGGAGATGGCCTAGGGCTGCAGGGGTGGGTGCAGAAATATCGAGGAGAGAGGAGAGAGAAAGCCACTGCATTTGTCTTTTTGTTTGTGTGATTGCTTAGCAAACACACACACACACATGCACACATGCACACGCACACATGCACACACGCACACACACATGCATGCACAAGGACTGGGATTTAGAGGCTTCTCTTTTTCCAGCTTCAAGACTTTCGAGGGAAACATCAAGGAGCTGGCTTTGAAACCCCCTAACAGCTTAATATCTTCTCCTGCTTCAACTTGCTTTCAGTGATTTAGGAAAATCTCTCTGGCCTTGGATTTTAGATCAGAAACCATCAACTCCACCCCTTGCCCCAAATCAGAGACTGATTTCTGGTAACAAATTTCTCACTGAGTCCTTCATTACTCTCCAACAATGAAGGAGGAAAAAAAACCTCTCTGAAATGACAGCTAAGAGAGGATCTTCATAAACTCACCTGCGGTACACTTCCTGCTTTTGTGGGTAGTTGATTTTGAATTGACAAATTAGGAAAGCGAATACTGTGAGCATCTCATTGTTTTTACTTTGACATCAATCTCCAAAACATAGAAGAACAAGACACGAAATGGACAATCTCCTTCTCTGCTAAAATGCGGACAAATGATTGGGCTTATGGTGTTTTTTTTCCTCCCCACAGTCTCACATGTGGTTGCCTCCTCGCACTGCAACTGTTTATAAACTCTTCAATGATTTTCCCACTCATTACACAAACTCCTCCCTCTTCCTATCTCCCTGCTAATCTCTCCCTCCCCCCTTCCCTCTCTGCAGAAGGGAGAGCCTGAAATTGTGAGCAGGAGGCTTCTTCTCTGGTTTATGTTCATGTCAAGGGACGATTTTGCAATTGCCACATAAGCCATTATGTAAGCTTTTCAAAAGCATGGAAAATTTCTAGAGGAACCATGGACTGTACACAGTTCCAGGCTCGAGATGACTTTAAAAACAAGTAGATAGATGTTACCCAAAGACCAACCTATGGTTCATAATCTTCTCAGAAAATCCAATCTGGTTTCTCTTCTTCCACTGTTTTTCTCTCCACTGTCATAAGTTATAGTAGAATTATAATGCATGTAAGGGATTGAGTTGCTATTTTAGGCTGGCATGGAAATCAAGGTCAGAGAAATGAAGACCCAAGCAGCCCGCACTACGAAGTTCTCTGACCTCGAATTATCCTCAATACAATGACTGTTTTACTCACTTCTTTTCTCCCCATAGGAATCCATGGAAAAGAGACAAAACAAACCAGAATGGAGTATAATTGAAATTTTTGGCAAAGTGAGATAAGAGAGTACATGGTAGCCTGGTTTCTCAAAGCTGGTGGTCAGATGTCAAAACTTGAATTATTCATTGATCATAAAGGTTTCAGACTTCACAGTTTATAAAAATGCTATGAATCTCTTGTTACAGAAATACACGTTCGCTGGAGGAAATTTTCAAAATCATCTTTTATGAGTGAAGAAACATTTTATCAACAGTTCAAAGGAACTTAGTAGCAGGACTCAGAATCAAGGACATCTGACTATTAATGGCTATTAATTAATGTATTGCTTTTACCACGGCATGCATACATTCATTCATGAATTCAACTAGCATTGGTTGATTGTCTACCATGCACGATTCAGTGGCAAATATTGAGAATACCTTTTCTAAGAGTAAATAAGAAGAGATGTCTGCTCTTGAGGAACTCCTAATAGCAGAGAAAGGCATATAAACTAAGAATCGCAAGAAAGAGCCACAGATACTAAAATAGAGGAAGCAGTACAAAGGTGGCAAAAAGAAAAAAAAATACATTGGTTATATCAGAAAAGACCATCGCTGTTCTGGCTTTGCAGAATAGTGACCTGCTATTGTGTTTAAGAAGTCAAATAGGGGGGCACCTGGGTGGCTCAGTGGGTTAAGCCTCTGCCTTCGGCTCAGGTCATGATCTCAGGGTCCTGAGATCAAGCCCCGCATCAGGCTCTCTGCTCAGCAGGGAGCCTGCTTCCTCCTCTCTCTCTGCCTGCCTCTCTGCCTACTTGTGGTCTCTCTCTCTGTCAAATAAATAAATAAAATCTTTAAAAAAAAAAAAAAAAGAAGTCAAATAGGGGTACCTGGGTGGCTCGATAGTTAAGCATCTGACTGGTTCAGGTGATAATTTCAGAGTCCTGGTATCGAGCCCCACCTTGACTCCCTGCTTAGTGCAGAGTCTGCTTCTCTCTCTCTGCTTCTCCCCCTACTCATGCTCTCTCTCTCTCTCTCTCTCAAGTAAATAAAATCTTAAAAAAAAGAAGTCAAATATACCTTTGTTCTTAAATTATCTTAGAGAATCAATTACTTGTGGCATGTCTTAAATTCCACTTTAGGTAAAATGTAATCTGTTTTTATGCTTCCTTTCATTATTCTGGGTTTGTTCATGCATAATTTTAAAGAAGCGGGGCTCTGTGGTTTTCCCATTCAGATTGTTCTAAAGTGACGTTTACTGTAGGATTTGGCAGACATGCTAAGTAGCCAAAATTTGGAAGGGAGTGGGCAAAAAGAGACTAGTTCCGATGTGAAAATTACACCTAATTTCTTTCCTCCCATTTTGTGAAAATCTTAGACCCACAGTTGTCAGGGACTGAAAAGAACTTAAGCAGATCCGTGCTTCTGCGAGGCTTTTTATTTTTGTGTTCTTTTCAAAATGTTTGAATCTCAATGCAAGCTTTAAATTTCTAGATTGATTATTCCATCGTAATTTCCCTGTGGAATTAATCCCAGTCTTCAGGGGCTGTCCATTGACATCTTCCTGATGGTACTTTAGAGTCTCAACTGTTTATCCTGTCTTTCCCACAACCGGGTAGATATTCCTAGGTGGAAAGTTAGTGACTCTCTTGAGTTGGTACTGATCTTCTGCAAATGTAACGAGTGGGAGGAAATGATATTATATTCTGAGGCTTATAGTTGAGTCTGACAGGCAGATACAGAAGACAAACTCTCAGCCTCCTTGAAACCCAGCGTATCTTCCCGAATCTCTAATTCAGCACCCACCAGTCTCAACCTACACAAAATCAGCAAGATGAAATAATATTTTTACATGCTAGAATTGTCTTTATTTTTTTCTCTCTAAATGAGTTTTAAAAACAAAAACAGAACTCAAACTGCAATTCGTTAGGAATAACAATTTCCTAAGGATCTGCCCCTTTCCCGTTTCTTTCTCTCCTCTTGTCCCTCCCTCCAGCCTATAGCATAAAACTAGAGAAAAGATGAACGTGTAAGGAAAATAAGAGGCAGATGAGGCCCAGTGTACACATAAACAACATAACCTACCATTATCATTGCATAGTGTTTTTCCTAGTTTACAGTATGTTTTCTGTTTTACATAATAATAGCTTTGCCTCAGAGAGGTGCTATGAAGATTATACTTTCAATACACTAATGAATTAAGAGATTCTATAGGAGTTCCTGGCACATAAAACACTTTCAATAAGTGTTAGAAGGTATTACTATTAGTACGTGAGCCATTGTCTTTACCGCTGTTGTTATAGTCATAGTTTGTATAATCATTACTAAACAATTCAGCCAGTATAAGTTCACATTTAGTTGGTCATAATGTAGATAACTTAGTTTAGGAAAGAGTGAGTCTATTTTTAACTCCCGAATTCTTATCAATGCTTATTTGGCCATTTAGGGAACACTCATACTGGAATTTCTTTTATAAACTACAATGCACAGCTATACCTTAAGTATGACTTTATTTGAAGGCTTGCTATAAAAGATTTGCCTCTGAAATAATTTGGAAGCATTCTAAATTCCACAGAAAAGCACTCACAACCCAACTCTGGTCTACTTCTCCAGCCTTCGCAAATGCTGTTCCCTTCTGTCCATCTGACATACCTGGGACAGTGGGCAGTTGACCAGTCCCCAAGCGTGCCTTGTACTTTCATGCCATCCTGCCTCTGTACTCCTGCTGTTCTATAAGCCTGGAATAGTCTCTCCTGCCTCTCCCTCCAAGTCCATTATAAGGCCTTTCTCTTCTTCCACAGCCAGAAAATATCCTCCTTCTCTGCTTCGAAAGCACATTCTTCATCCTATGTGCTGGGATACACTCTTCTTCCTATTAGTCATATCCCACTGCATGGAAATCCTTTTTTCACACGTCTGTGAGCTCCTTCATGGGTACAGCCGTGTTTACTAGAGACTATCTCCAGTGCCAACCAGAGGACCCACACATAGAAGGACTCCATTCTTGGTTGTTTGCTAATATCAGGCAGGAAAGACCAGGTCCATGACACAGTAATAAGTTCCTGGTTCAGAGTCGAGGACAGAGCAAGACCAGAAAGAAAAATTAGACTTATTATCCTTAGACTTACCTAATTAGTTTTTAATTGATACCAAAACAATATCCGAAAGGAAAGTCATAATTATAATCTTAAAAATAACAGCTATTTGTTGAGTACTTACTATGTGCCAGCCACTGTTCTCATATGTCATGTGCATTGCTTATTTAATTCTCAGCAGTCTACGAGTTATGTGCTGTTATTTTCATTTCATATTTAAAAAGAGAAAGAGAGACAGATTAAGAGCCTCTTCCCATGGTCATACAATGAAGAAGAAGTAGATGCAGAATGCGAAGACAGAATTCAACGCAAGCAAATTCTATAGAGCCAGAGTTCATAACCACCACCACTAGGCTATCTATGCTTGATGAAGGAGACTTTAAAACTTACAGTTGATAGTAGACTTATTCCAATAAACTAAAGGCTGTTAAGGGGGTCGATAGTGATGAGTTTTAAATTTTTATTTTTCACTACCATTAACTACAGATAGAATAGCTTCTCATTGATTAAAGCCATGACCAAATCTATGACATATAAAATCCACAGAAAGTACTATGCAGGCTTTTCCCCTAATCTGGGCTCATCTTTCCAATCCTATGTTCTCTCCCACTAGTTTCTAGCATACACGCTCCACGTTCACCAACCCTTTCACACCACCCTGCCTGCTGCCCTCGGTAGAAAGAAAGGCTACTTTGAAAACCTTGCTTACACTATTTGCCTGATCTCTCTCTCTCTCCAACCTCTCTGACAACTTCTTCTTTACTTTTCATAAGCCTACTCTTAATAGTATAGCGATAATCATTTTCTTTTGGTTTTCTTTCTTTTTTTTTTTTTAAAGATTTTATTTATTTATTTGACAGCGAGAGAGATCACAAGTAGGCAGAGAGGCAGGCAGAGAGAGAGAGGAGGAAGCAGGCTCCCTGCTGAGCAGGGAGCCTGATGCGGGCCTGGATCCCAGGACCCTGAGATCATGACCTGAGCCAAAGGCAGAGGCTTTAACCCACTGAGCCACCAAGGCGCCCTGGTTATTTTTTTTCTATGTTATAACTTTTCTATCCTTGTACCTTCAATCTCCTCTGTATATTTTAGGTGTTTCTCATAAGTAATATATAGTTGGTTCTTGCTTTAAAAAAAAAATCCGGTCTGACAATATTGGTCTTTGAATTGCAATACTTAGTTCATTTATATTTAATGTAATTATTGATATGATTGGGTTTAATTCTACCATTTTGCCATCTGCTTTTTATCTGTACTACCTGTTCTGTATTCTTTTTCTTTCCTTACTTTTGGCTGATTGTTTTGTACAGTTCTATTTCCTCCTATTAACTCGGTAGCAATGCATTCTTTTACAATGATTTGCTACACTAGAGATTACAACATGTATAGATGACTTATTGTAGTCTAAGATAAATGAGGATATGTACCCCTTTCCCAGTCAATGCAAGAAACTTAGAACCCTATAAATGTTTTTATCCTCACATGTTATTTGTAATACATTTAGCCCTATAAGATATTATTATTATAGTTTTATATCAACATTAAATACTTATCATTTCTGAGGCTCTTAAATCTGTCCTGTACCTTTAAGTTTTCATCTGGAATAATTTTCTTGTCCCAGAATAGTACACGTTAGTATTTTCTTTTGCACGGGTCCATCGGTGCAAAATTTCCTCAGTGTTTACTGGAGACCGTGTTATTTATCCAGCATGGGTCACAGATTCTTTTTTCAAAAGAAAATTACCATCCATTGTCTCCTCAAACACTGTTTCTCCCTTAATATCTTTCTCTTTTCCTTTTGTTTGTTCTGTTAACAGATGGTTAGAATTTTTCACTGGTTCCCCTATGTCTCTTACATTGTCCACTGTGTCACTCTCTCTTCTTTCTGTGTGTATGTGTTTTAATTCTTTCATAATTACATGATTTAGTCTGTATATTTTTCATATGTATCTTCCAGGTTACTAATTTTCTTTTCAATGTGTCTAGCCTCATGTTAAACCTGTCCAGTTGGATTACCGATTCATTAGATATTTTTTCTCTCTTCTAGAATTTCCATTTTGTATCTTTTCATAGTTTACTGTTATCTATTAACATTATAAATCTCATATTTTATTATCTATAATATATTAATCATACTTATTTTAAAATCCATGTATGAGGGGCGCCTGGGTGGCTCAGTGGGTTAAGCCTCTGGTCATGATCTCAGGGTCCTGGGATCAAGCCCCGCAGCATCGTTGGGCTCCCTGCTCAGCAGGGAACCTGCTTTCCCCCCTCCCTCTGCCTGCCTCTCTGCATACTTGTGATCTCTCTCTCTGTCAAATAAATAAATAAAATCTTTAAAATAAAATAAAATAAAATAAAATCCATGTATGAAACCTCCATTTTCAAGATTCCTAATGAGTTTCTTATACTGTCTGTTGCTTCCTTCGATTTTCCACTACACTCTCTTGATTCCTTATGTGTCTGTTTTTTCTTGACCAAGTGTCAGATATTGTATATGAAAAATGGTACAGATAACTTGAGACTAGAATGTAACCTTTCTTCAGAGAGTATTTTGTTTCCCTCTGACAAGTGGCTAGGAATACTAGCAGCCCTGAATTATCTTAATTCAAGCACAAAATGATATGATTAGAAGCTGGCTTCAGTGCCTTCTGGGGAACACCTATTTCAGGACCACACTTACTCATGGATTGCAGCCCTTTAGTTTGGAGTCCCAGCCTAAAACTTGTGAACTTATCAATACTTCCGTCCTTGGCAGCACTGACCTCCTTTCCCTCGCCTAAGTCCAGCGGTCTTTCAAAGGCTCAGCTCACCTTCCCTGTCTCCATTCTAACTCCCCAAATTGTCAGATGCCTGTAGGGGAAAAAGCAATACCAAACACAAAGCTTACTTCTCTGGGTTTTTCCTAGACTTGATAGCTCTCTGGTGACTTAAATGTTCCATTTTGTTTTGTTTTCCTCTTAAAATTTTGTCCAGATTTTGTAGTTTCCTTAGCAGGAGGGAAAGAACTGTTTGCTAATATGTTTGTTTTCACATATAAAAAGTTTTAAATATTTACATAGTCATATTTCTTGATTGTTTTTCCCCTGTCATTTATAAAAAGGCCTATTCTACTTCAAGTTATAGCTAAATTCTATCTGGTATTGACTTTAGTATAAGCTATGAGATAAGGATTTGGCTTATTTTTTTCCCAAATAACTAATTATTGTCCAACTGTATATTGAATAATTCATGTCCTCTCTTGAATTTTATATACATACACACACACACACACACACACACACACACACACACACATTCCATTAATATGCTAAGCCACCGTTATATTACTTAGGGTTTTTCTGGGATTTTTCTATTCTGTTCTACTGTTTATTTATTTTTGCATCAGTACTTCACTGTTTTTAATTACTGTAGCTTCATATTTTGTCTCTATATCTGCTGAGAAAAGGCTTCCTCCTTCCACGTAGGCCCATTACACTTGAAGTTTGTTTTTTGTTTGTTTGTTTGTTTTAATTTTTTTACTAGTCTAGCATGCATAATTTTATTAGATAGATTTTTAAAATATTTTTTCTTAACTACCAAACGTCCCTTCCCAAATACACACCCAAAGAGAGAAACCACATTGTGAATTTCATTAGGATTGCAATGATTTCAGAGAGTATTTTTAAACAAATCGACATCTTTATAATATTGAGTTTTGTCAACTAAGAACATCTTAAATCTCTCAGTTAAAGTTCATGTTTTCATACAAATACTACATGTTTCTTAATCAACTTGTTCCAGTATATTTTATACATCTTATAAATGAAATATTTTCTTCAGTTATATTGTCTAATTGGTTATTGTAATAGGAAAACTAGTGATTTTCCCCATTATTAATATTAATATTGTAACAACAACGTTACTTATTATTTTAAATTATTTCTGGTGTGCTTTGTAAGTTGATCCATTTGGTTTTTGAAGCTATAGTATTATATTATTATCTAGTACTGAGGACTGTGTTAACTAACTTCTTCACAATACTTATACTCCTTACTCTGTTCTCTTGAATAATGACACATCCATTGGGTGAAAGGACTCTCAAACTTCAGTTTTNTTTGTTTTTTTTTTTTTTTTTAAAGATTTTATTTTATTCATTTGACACAGAGAGAGAGATTACAAGTAGGCAGNTAGTCTTTTCACCAAAGCAGTTGGTTCAAGGATGAGTAACACTGGCCCAGATTCAATGGGGCATTCGTCAGCACCAAGTCACAGTGATTTTTTGGGGGGGTGGGGGGGAGTTGGCATGTAATTCAAGAGTTTTCAAGGTTTTCAGAAAAAGAGTTCTCTCTTTTTCTGGACTGTGAGGTAGAAACACATGGTAGGCCTGGGACCTCTGTGGCCATTTTGCTCCCATGAGAGAAGCAGCCCAACACACAAAGGAACACAGAGTTGAGAGACCTGAGAGAAATCAAGCAGTAACACTAAAACAAGCCATGCTTGAAAGGAAACCTATCCTGCAACTTTAGAAGAGCGTTTTTTTTTAAGACAGTGAGCATTATTTGCAACTCAAATTATCTTAATGGATACACCAGCTCAATGCTGTATTCAAGAAACACACCTAAAACAGAATGACAAAGAAAGTTTGAAAATAAGGCATGTGGAAAATTACAGCAGGCAAATGTATGCAAACAGAAAGCTGGAATGGCAGAATCAAAATCAGGAAAAAATTCAGGATTCAGACCATTAAGCAGGGAAAACAGGCATATTATGACATCTATAAGTACAGCTAGTGAATTCCTGTATATCACAAACTACAACAGCAAAACACATAAAACAAAACTCTGACAAGGAGGTATAGCCATCATAAAAAATCGCAGTCATAGTGGGGAATTTTGCATCAGAATTTGATGGATCGAGCAGACGCAAACAAGCAAGGATATAGAGAATGTAAATACTACAAAGAAGACAATGTAAAGAAAAGAAAAAAATTAACATTCCCTGTCTCTTCTTTACCGAAGAAGAAATTGGAGTATCATGAATGACCTACCATTAGAAAGGGTCTAGGCTGAGTTAGTTTTACTACAGAGTCCAACCTTCAAAATAACAAATAAAAATTTAGATAGTATTCCTCTCTATTTTAATTCTCACTATACAACTTGGAAGCTGAATATATTCAGAAAATTTCAACAGTTCCTTTGGTTTCTGAACTCTTGCTACTCTCCATCCAAACCACAGAGACCAAATATGATCAGTTTTTGTGGTATCTCTATCTGAACTTTTGCTTTCTGAATTCAGGTACCAAATAAATTTGAATATTCAAGGAATATTTGCAATTCCTATTTTATTTATCTTATTCAAAATATTCTGGACTCCCAAAAATGATTTAAAATTACCAAGATGGTCTACTAAGCTAACACAAGAACACCCAAGTTAATAATTTTAAAAAGAAAAAAATTCTCATGTAAGCAAATGTAGTCAAAATATTAGCATCCAATCACAAAAGAATAATATAGCATGACCACATAGATATATTTTAGAGAACTATAATTATTATAGTAACAATTCAAAAGAAAAATACTATATCCATAGATGCAGAAATATATTTATATAAATATCACAAAAAATTCCTAGGGCACCTGGGTGGCTCAGTGGGTTAAAGCCTCTGCCTTCAGCTCAGGTCATGATCTCGGGGTCCTGGGATCGAGGCCCGCACCGGGCTCCCTGCTCCGCGGAGAGCCTGTTTCTCCCTCTCCCTCTGCCTGTCGCTCTGCCTACTTGTGCTCTCTACCTCTCTGTCAAATAAATAAATAAAAATCTTAAAAAATATTCCTAATAAAAACTGAATAAAAAAAGAACACATTATCACCTTTCATACCTAAATATACTCATTCATATTTTTGTCTTATTCTTATAGTTCTTTTAAGAAATATAACTAAATATATTAAAGAACTTTTAATAAAAAACAACAAATATTTTATAAATGGTCACAATTTTTTTTTTAAAGATTTTATTTATTTATTTGACACAGAGAGAGAGATTACAAGTAGGCAGAGAGGCAGGGAGAGGAGGAAACAGGCTCCCCGCCGAGCAGAGAGCCCGATGCGGGCCTCGATCCCAGGACGCTGAGATCATGACCTGAGCCGAAAGCAGAGGCTTTAACCCACTGAGCCACCCAGGCGCCCTAAATGGTCACAATTTTAAGGGAAAAAATGAAACAAGATGGGACCGAGGAGGGAGACAAACCATAAGAGGCTCTTAATCTCAGGAAACAAACTGAGGGCTCCTGGGGGGTGGAGGGGGGAAGGGATGGGGTGACTGGGTGATGGACATTGGGAAGGGTATGTGCTATGGTGAGCGCTGTGAATTTGTAAGACTGATGAATCACAGACCCGTACCCCTGATGCAAATAATATATTATATGTTAATTAAAAATTTTTTAAAGTTATTGCTATTAAAATCAGAATCAGATCAGGAATTCCTCTTATTATTATTTTTCAAAATTGACAATATGAATAATGCAATAAGGCAAGACAACAATAGCGTGTGTGTGTGTATAAATTATGTTTATTTGCAAATTTTATATTTCATGTTTAAAAATCCCAAGACATAGAGCTAAAAGTTATCAAGACTAATAGGCAAACTTGGGGAACGTGGGTCTCTCAGTCGGTTGAGCATCTGACTCTTGGTTTCGACTCAGCTCATGATCTCAGGGTTGTGAGAGGGAGCCCCACGGGGGCTCTGCAGCAGGGAGGCTGCTGGAGATTCTCTGCCCTCCCCCTGCTCGTGCTCTCTCTCCCACTCTCCCTCTAAAATAAATAAATGAAGTCTTTTATAAAAAAGACTAATGGAACATTGGCAAAACATTTTTATATTATGGAGTTAAAAATGGGCATACATAATTATCACATAGAGATATAGAGTATAAACACATCCAAAAATATATTTAACAAGAAAAAAGCATATGAAAAGAATATGTTAAGAAGCAAGATATGAATGAATGTAAAGATAAAATTTTCCTAGATGGAAAAACTTACAATCACTAAAATGTTAATCCTTCCAAATCGGAACATAAATTTAATACAACAAAAATAAGAACTTCAAAAGGTTCCCTTTAACCCTTGTTGTATACATTAAATATTTTATAATATAACATTCAGGATATAATAGAAGAAAAATGCCCTAAATAAAGGAATTCCGGAGTATAAACTATAAATGCCCAATAAGCTCCAGGAATAATTTAATAGAATTCAGACTTCCATTTTATAAGGTCTGAGAAGGCCTGTCCTCACCAACACAGAACAAAGAACTATAAGGAATAATGTAATGAAAACCCATCCTCTCACTATCTTATCTTAAAAAAATCAAACATAACCAATGTAAGTGAAACTCACTGAATACATTTTATTTTTTTTATTTTTTATTTTTTTAAAGATTTTATTTATTTATTTGACAGAGAGAGAGATCACAAGTAGGCAGAGAGGCAGGCAGAGAGAGGGGGAAGCAGGCTCCCTGCTGAGCAGAGAGCCCGATGCGGGCCTCGATCCCAGGACCCTGAGATCATGACCTGAGCCGAAGGCAGAGGCTTTAACCACTGAGCCACCCAGGCGCCCCTGAATACATTTTAGATTCCATGCCCCCATCCCTGAGGTAGCCACTCTCCTGAATTAGTTTACCATTCTCACCCATTGCTTTATATTCTCACAACATGTTATACACATAGAAATGTTGACATGTTTTTAAGCTTTACATAAATAATGAACACCTGCATGCATTGCTCTGCCACTTATTCATTTTATTTTGGAAAATGGTATGTTTACAAGATGTTGATGCATCATTTAGTGCTGGCTCATTCTAGTTTTTCATCTTTCAGTACACATATCATTCCTGTGTTGGGTCAACACATCTGTGAGCTCCTAGCGAATTTCTTTCTTTGCTTTGTATTTTTCCACCGCCTTCTGTGTGGTTTTTCTCATGCCTACCCTCCACATCTCTGGTCATTTTTCAATGTTGATTCTGTTCTTTTTGATTCTCAAGAAATTTTCATTTCAACACTGATCATATTTTTCCCTTTAATTTCTTTCTTAAGTATGCCAGTTCTCCTTTCCACTCATCATGACTCTCTGTCCTTTGAGAGAATGGAGGAAATGTAGTCTATTGTTTTTATTTCCTGAAGTAATTATTATTCTAAGGTGCATAATGCACCTTTCTTTTACCTGTCACATTTCTTTTTCTTTTTTTTAAAAAATGGTTTGTAAGGAGATCTCATTTTTCTTGCCAACTTACTCAAAGTTAGTTGAGTAACTTTCTTTCTTTCCCTTCCTTCCTTCCTTCCTTCCTCCCTCCCTCCCTCCCTCCCTCCCTTCCTTTCCTTTTCTTTCTTTCTTTCTTTCTTTCTTTCTTTCTTTCTTTCTTTCTCTTTCTTTCTTTTTCTTTCTTTCTTTCTTTCTTTTTCTTTCTTTCATCATTATTCAACTTTATTAAGCACAACTTCATCTGGTCCTGATATCTGCCCAATAGTATTGGTAGGTTACCATCACATCCATTCAATGTTTACCTGGTTCCCTTGAGTGGCCCCTTTGGACTCAGGCTGGAAATCTGGACATTTGAAAGACTGTAATATTTTTTCATTCAGAAAACAGAGGAGGGAACAGAAGGTAGACATACGTGGTGAGTAGCTAAAGCCCATGTATGGGTACATTGTCTATAGGCACTCTCCTAATGAATGTCTTGATTCCCAGCCAATCCCATTAAGACAAACATGTCTTAAATTCCCGTCACTCTTGCCCTTCACAGTGAAAACTTAACTCCATAGGAAACCAGGTCAGTGTGAGAGCCCTTGGCTCAAAGACCTTTTATTAATGGTTACTGCTTACTTATCTCTGTTTAGTCAACTTTTCTCAGATGTTTGACTTTCAGGTACTCTCTCCCCCCTTCCTCTGATTGTCTTCTAGAGCCTTTCTAAGAACAGGGTAAAGAATACCGTCCCTGGTTAGCAGGTCTTTATTCCCCTCCGGGTCCCTTATTCTCTGTGGAATGGAAGTACGCTCAGAGTAGGGACCCATCCCTCTAGTCCTCAGCCTGACGATTGTTAGATAGGCCTTTAAAACCCCCAAATGTATTTCCCAATAACTATACCAACTGAAATGAAGATGGATCTTTATTAACACTGTCTTTGCTGGAACAGTCAGATGTTCAGAGTCTATGATACGAGGCTGTGCCTGGTCTCTAGCTGATGGAGCATTGATACAAAAAACCTGGGATTTTCATGGGGAACAACGAGATTGGGTACTCTGGTGTTATGTGAATCACCCGGGGATCTTGCTAAAACTACAGGGGTGGGAGCTGAGAATCTGCATCTCTAATTAGCTCCCGGATAATGCACAGGTTGTTGACTGCAAACCACACTTTGATTAAAAAGGCTGTGTTTTAGTCAGGGTTCTCCAGAGAAACAGAACCAACAGGATACATATCTAGAAGTGTATTATGAGGAATTGGTTTATGCAGTTATGGAGGCTGAGAGGCCCCAGGATCTGCAGTCTGTGAGCTGGAGATCCAGGAAAGCCTGTGGTGTAGTCCAAGGCGAAAGAGCTAGGAAGCCCATGGTAGAGATTCAGTCCAAGCCTGAGGGCCTGGGAACCAGAAGCATGGAGGGCAGGAGAAGATTGATGTCTGGGCTCATGCAGTCAAGCAGAGGGAGAATTCAACCTTCCTCAGCCTTTCTGTTCTATTCAGGCCCTCACCGGATTGGATGATGCCCACACACATTGAAGAAGGCCATCTGCTTTATTCAGTCCACCAATCCAAATGTTAATCTCTTCCAGAATCACTCTATGGATGCACCAAGAAATGTTTAACCAGATATTTGGGGACCCCATGCCCCCATCAAGTAGATACATGAAATGAACCACCACAGGCTGTAATCATGCAGCCTGTGAAGCAAGAAGGTGCTAACTGGCCGGTCAAAATATTAAAAACAGTGAATATGTATTAAAATACTGACTACATTCTAGCCACCACACTAAATGCTTTCCACGGAGTACCTCATCTAACTGCCATTATGTGCTGAGGTAGGGACCATATTATTTCCATTTTACAGGTGAGGGAATTGAGGCCCAGACTCTGATAATTTATTTGAGATTAAACATCTAGCCAGGGGCAGAATTGAGCAATCTGACTTCAGAGTCTCAACTTAGAACACCATTTCTCCCAGTGCAAACCTGAGGCCGTCTATTACTCCACTAATTACTCTACTAATTACTCTGCTAAGAAAGCAAGAGTCCCGCCATGATTATAATCACTAGGTTTTTGCTTTGTGAAACAGGAGGGAAGTTGGAGAAGAAGGCCTAGGAGTTTCCTCTGAAATGTAAGACAGCATGTACGTCTCCCTCCAGGTAAAGAGCGAGCTAGGGCTGTACTGAGGGAAGGAAAATGAGAGCAGGGAGAGGAAATGAAAGAGAACTCAAGTGAGGAAAGAAAAGACATCCTCACACTTCAATTTAGAGAAGAGAGAACTCCCACCTAGCAGAATCTCCAAATAAAATTTCCTTAGAAAGCCCAAGAAAAGTTGTACCCTTGTAAGTCAAAAGGATAAGGGGAACTTGTGCTTTCCTCTTACTTCCATGGGCGAAGTTCTGCTACTTCAAGATTCAGAATCTTGCGATTCTTCCCAACCACCCCCTAAGCCACCCCCCAAAATTCAGGGTTCAGATTTCTTCCTCTCCATTCCAGAGGCCTTTGTGCGGAACTCAGAGTGAGAAACATCCCCTCATTCATTGGTTTGTGTGCATTTCTCCTGTTCTAGACTGCAATTTTTATTTATTTATTTATTTTTGTTTTTTAGGACAAGGCCTTAGCTTCGATGCACACCTTGAACTCTAGGTACATTGGAATGCTCTCTTCACTGAACTTACGCTCTACAGTCTTGACCTCATTCCCTTTCCATTACTGGCATCCCTCAACCCATCCCGGGTTCATTAAAACGCCACTGTTCTTATGAAGCCTCCCCTAAATTAAACATTTCACTCTGCATCTTTATCATGACACAAGGTACTCTTACTGTCAGATTTTTTTTTAATTTATTATTTATTTGAGAAAAGAGAGTGAATGAGAGAGAGCACGAGTAGGGGAGTAGGGGCAGAGGGAGAAGCGGACTCCCCACCGAGCAGGGAGCCGGATTTGGGGCTTGACCCAAGAACTCCGGGATCAGGACCCAAGCTGAAGGCAACTGCTCAACCGACTGAGCCACCCAGGTGCTCCTTACTGTTAGATTTTATCAGTCCCTTTTCTGCATTAGATTATAAACTCCAGATGGTTATGACTATGTCTTCATGACCTTCATCTTCTCATTAGAGCTGAGCTGAATCCTGCACTTGGTTGATGCTCATAAAACCAGATATTAAATGCATAAGAAGAAAGGAAAGGAAAAGAGGTTTAGATACAACAAATGTACCTGAAATGGGTAAAACAGACTCCAAAGCAGCTTAAAGCCAAGTTTTACAAACCTCAAAGCCTCCTTTCAAGAGCTCTTCCAGATCTTCTCAAATGTAAGATCTCTCCAGATCCTATCCTCTTTTACTGAACATACCACTCGAGAATGAGCCATGCTTTTCCTTGTTCTTTGGGAAGTTTGCAAGCACCAGGGGCTAGATTTACCTTTGAACTCAAACCAAAATAAAAACAATAACTGGATGAAAAACAATTTTTTAAAAACAACAACAGAAAAAGAAATTCAGAAAGATTTTAAAAAACAAAAATAGGTTAAATTCTCTTTTCTTTGAGGGCAAGATCCCACTTCATGCCCGCAGATGGAATAAATGTAGTGCTGGGGTTACTGATTTATCCTCCAGCAGAAGCATGGGCCATGAGCGCCCTTACAGAAGGCCAGGAATAAGGTGGCTACTTGTACTTCTCTCTTACAGGATGAGGCAAGAGCTCCAGTGACTTCCATCTTTCCCCCTAACTCCTCAATTGCGAATGCTTTCATTTTATACACATTCTCTATTTCTGCCTTGAGCCATCATGATCGGGGGAGAGGGGCTGTGTGTGTCATGCCCCAAAAGAGAACCCAGAAAACCAAGACAAAGAGGGAAAAATGTGGATTCTGTAAAAAAATTCATAACAATTGTGCACAAGACACATTTATTTCTTTGGCCCCTAAAATAACTGTCAGTAAGAAATGACTTGTAGCTGAGTTTACGAAGTAAATACAAAATGTTATTAAAACTTTAGGTTCTCAGCGCTCTCTGTGTGTCTCCTTCTCCCTCAGAATGATTTATTTCACTCTTTTTTTTTTTTTTAATGAACACAACACAGAAATTCAGATCTTTAGACTAGGTTCCAAGAATCCAGAAACTTAACAGCAAAACAAAGCACAACAATAACAAAAAATACTTCCAGCAATTTATTTCATGGAGTGCCCACTCAAAACATAGTCTCCATTCAGCCAGAGTTTGGGAAACTGGCACAGACAGGCAAAATGAATCCACAGCTTGTTGCTAGCTTGTTTGTTTTTTGTTTTTTTTTACTAAACATCAAGATTTCTTACAATAGAGGGATGTTCTGTGATTGTGTTATCACGATGGGAGAAAAGGTTTTATTTTTTTATTTCAATCAAAGTCTCCCAGCCTAGGCCCATTTATTCCTCCTCACACTCAATATCCTGAGTTTATGTGTAGGAAAAAGAATCTTACCTACGGCAGACAACAGGCCTTAAGAGGGGGGAAAACAGCAAAGAAAAGACGACTGTCCTCCGCACAAATTATCCCAAACTGACAGCCAACGTTTTACGTCGAATGTGCTCATTTTCCATCTCCCACATTAAGTTGTCTCCGTTGAAAGGTCCTTAGCACCCGGCCCCTGAGCAAATGTCCCTAGAGCTGTCCTGAAACACTGATTCACGTTGAGCCTCTTTGGGCCATTAATCACCACTTGTGGAGAAAAGCAGCTTCGCCAGCAACAGCTCTCTGGTTCCCCTGTGATGAGGGGAGAAGTACATTCAAGTGCTAGAGAGAGAGAGAAAATGCTTATTTTTGCTCAGATTTTAAAAGAATGGAGGCAGAAGGTGTCGAGAAGGCATCTAAAGGAAAATTGGAAGCAAATTCAACACTCAAGATAGATATAAACAACAGATATAAAATAAGCCAGTGTGTAAACTCCCGGCTCTCACTGAACTTCCTAACAACAAGTTTTGTAGTTAGTCCTAGAGCCAAATGAACACACAAGCTCTCACTGGAGACCACAGGTGGTGACAATGGCCTGCACTTCCGGGCTGGTTATTCCTGGGCCGGGCCCTCCTTTAACCCCCACACAGCTGTTCTCTATCCCATTCAGGATCCCAGGCAGCCTCGGAAGGGAAACCTTCATCCCAAACACCCGGGGCCACTCCCACTCCTGCAGTTCGGCCTTTCTTAGATGGGAGACAGTCCATGCGATGTGTGTGCGATGTGGTCCCCCTTGCATGGGGGCCGGAATGCAACCGTGTTAATATTCCTGCAGCAAGATGTGTGGACAGGGGTATAGAAGCAGAAGGAAGCCTACTTCTTCAGGTCAGGTCTTCCTGCCAGAAGGTTTTTTGCCAAACCTAGATTTAAAAAACAAAACAAAACAACAAAAAAACCTACCCTAAACCCATTTTCAGAGGTTGAATGTTGGAGCTGAAGACTGGATATATCATCACCTCCATCTCCCATGCAAAGAAAATGGACCTGGGAGAGGATAAAGTGCATCGCCTCTTGGCACGGGGCAGCGGCGTTTGGACCCGGTTCCAGCAGGAAATCTCAGATTCCAGAGCCTGTGTCTAAACCCCACTCTCCTGCCCCGCAGGCTTTCTCTGGAAGTCTAAGTAAACACAGATGCCTCTGCAGTCTTTCTGCTTGTCCCACGGGCTTCATCTGTCCTCTCTGTTCCTCATTCCTTGCCTTTCTCTGCAGCCTCACTTGGGAAACAATTGTAGAGAGAAGGAAAAAAGGTAAACACTGTTTCTCCCTCCGTGAGAGCAGAAGAGGCAGCTCCGGCCTTGGTCCCCTTATTCCTTTAGGAATTGGAGTCTTGCTCCTGAGAAGGAGCTGGTCGCGTGGGGGGAGGCGGGGGAAGGAGGGGGAGGGAAGGGAGAGGGACAGTAGGAGGATGGGGGAAGGGGAAGAGAGAGAGAAAGGACCTAGGGCCTGGGATCAGAAATGACCGAAGCATTAAAAACATCCTAATAATTCGAGACGTCTCTGCTGCTGGAGGGTCGGTGTCCTTCGTCTCCACACACCTTGGGTAAAGTCAGCTGCATAAACGGTTGCCATCCGCCAGCGAGTGCTTGCCCCAGTGAAGATGAGGCCGAGCCACACATCTGGGTAGCATACCAGGAACAGCCCGCTCAGGCTGCTGAAATGATCTCTCAACTGACCTAACCTCAACTGACCTTGAACAACGTAGCTCTCGAGGGATAGGGTGACATTAGGAGGTGCGGGTGTGGACGGTTGACGGCTTACCTGCAGACATCCCACCTCTTCGCGTGCCCCTCCTACCCTCCTACAGTCTAATGTGGCTTCTCCTAGGGGAGAGACGAGTCTACCTGGGTGACCCAGAGCCCTGCAATGCCCATGGGAGCATGAGGTCTAGGAATGCTTCTCGGGGTGCCCATCAAAGCCAGGAAAAGAGTTGAGTCCCCCAATGTTTGTGTTCTTGATTTGAAATCCTAATGGCTAAACTTGAGCTTAGTGGCCAAACTCAGGCCGGGAAAAAATCAAGCCCACACAAATCAGAGTCTCCCATGGGCACAACCTCTATGCCTTCAAACCCCGGGCAGCTGCACCCTAGGGCCCGTGCGTCCGCACAACTTTCCTGGGCGCTAAATTCAAAACGGGCTTAAAAGTGGGATTTTTAATATCACTCTTTCTGTAATGGGAGGCTCAATTTGATACTTTGTCCCATTTTAAGGTTGGGGCTTGGATTCTCCACCACCACCGTGTACCTGGAGCCTGGACCCGTGCAGTTTGCCAGCGTGTATGTTGCCGTTTCCACCAGGAATAGCTAACCTCACTTCTGATCCAAGAGAGCCTCTGGCACAGCACACAAGCCCTAACTGTGGCTGATTGGAAAAGCTGGTGAAAATCCTGCCCTTGGTTCATCAGCTCTGCCAGGGGCCCTCCTCTAAACCAAAAAGGGTAAGGTTTTAAATATCAGTTACACGGGGGCATTCTTTTCTTGGTGTGATGACAGTGGAAAAGGAAATTTTTTTTTCTTTCTCTGTAATGTCCTTTTATCAAGATCAGTGGCCAGGCATCAGAAGAAACCATATTTAAAAAATTTTTTAAAGCTAATCAGCATATTTCTTTCCTTGCACTAATTTACAAGGGACATACATCGGCATACTCGTGACACACGTCTATGGAGATTTTCCTTTCTTACCATTCCTTAAATCTCGCTCTTGTCTTCAGTGCTAACTCTACCCATTCTAATCTCCCAGAAAACACATACGTAGCACACCCACCCACCCACACAGGAACACAAGTCTGTGTTCTGTTCCCCTGACATTAATTTCTAGTGAAACGGAAGTTTTCACATTAAAAAAAAATGCTATATTAAGCCAGAGTGTACCCAAGATACTGAAATATATTTTTACTCTAATAACACCCTAAAGCCTTTTAACTATGAAAAAGTCAACTAATAACTCCATTTCAATTAGCTTTATCAGAACTTTAATTATTGCCTAACGTAGTGTCACACCAAATAACTAAGTTTAAAAATAAGTTTGTCCAACCACACATTTAACTGTTTTTATTATATTCTACACAGTAGACTGTTTTCCTAGCTAAGTTGACAAGTTCAGTGTGAGTAGGAGGAAGGAGGAAAAACAAAGGGACACTCATTAAGAAATGAAGGCAGGACTTTCCTCATGAAAACAGAAGGGCAAACAAACACACCCTTCAGAGCCAGAGAATCAGAGCCAGCAGGTTGATAAAAGAATGAACTTTAATCCACAAAGATGAATCTGAGAAACCTTCTGGGAGGGATGCCATTAGATTATTGCCATAAATATTATTAGCAGACTCACAAGGCTATAATCACGATCTGTATCCATGAAACCGAGTTTCAAATTAACATGGGTATTTTACTTGTGTTCCCAAATTTACCATTAGGGAATTTGGCCTGTGGGCCTATCACCACTAGGCAAGTATATATATGTATGTGTATATCTATATCTATATCTATATCTATATCTATATATCTATATCTATATCTATATATATACACACACATAAATATATATGAATGTATATTTATTATAGATATATTAATATATTATTATATATTAATATATTTATTTTATATCTATTTATACGATTCTAGGATAATTAGTGTACAATGGTCAGCATTTACAAGAACAAGTCTGGGGGTTTACGAGTCTACTTATTTGACCCCACAAAAAGTCCCATGGTGCCATTGGTAAATGTTGGCTTTGGATAACATTTCTAATTCTGCACAAAATACTGGGTAATATCACTATTGCTTTTCAAAGTGTATTTTCCCTTTTTTCTTCATTCTCTTTTCCTCTCCCCAGTCTCACCCTGCCAATTTTAGTCTAATGGCCAAAATGATCTGGTTGAATTTGGGAGCTTTGAGAGGGAGTCTTTCTTAAACCCAGAAACCGAGATTTCTGCTTCCTTTTTCGTTTTGCTTGGACTCTCCGGTGGTGGAGAATCCTATCTGAGTGATCTGAACTCAACGCCAAAGGCCTCACCCCAGTTTTATACAGTCAAAGGAAGGTGACCTAAAATGGACAGGTACAGCTAGTTTCAAACTCTTTGGAAGGAGACAGTCTTACTCCCTGGGCTGGGAGCATGGATGGGGTAGAATTCTTGGGGAAATATATTTGAGAAAGCACATCTTCATTCATCTTTGAGAAGGCAAGTGGAACCAGAGAAATCCCCATTTTCATGACCTAACACCAGGGGCTTTACCTGCCAGCACCTTAAAAAGAGCAAGTGTTCTGTGATTTTTGAGTGAATGGATGATGAAGGTTAATGTTACCCCTGCTCTTATCTCCTACATGAAAAGAAAAGGCCACCGGCTCTGAATGATAACGGGTCTCATACTAAGAGTCTCAGGTTTTGTAAGGAATAGGACTTTCGGATAACTGGATTTTCCAGGTATTTAAATGTCAGCAAGAAAAGCCTTTCTGTTTGTGGTGCTGTCCGTCAGCTTGCCTAGCTATACCTCCTAATGAAATACTGAGCCTCTTGCTGTGTGCACATCATACCCAACACCGATTCTCATTTCTCATTTCACAACTCGGGGTCTACGTGGTGGTTAGAGAGTTTAAAGAAATCAGACTTTTTCTTTTCTTCTTTTTTCCCCCCCAAATTCAGACCTTCTTATCAGCCTGTTTATTATGATTTACTGTTCTCTTTAAAATGAAGAGGAAAAAAAAAAAATCCAGCTGGGTTCCCTGGTAATGAGAGCTCTGCTGATTCCTGTGGCGTACAATAACCAGGAAACTAAGTAGAAAGTGGTCAGGACAGATGACTGGGTGGCTCAGTCGGTTAAGCGTCTGCCTTCGGCTCCGGTCATGATCCCGGGGTCCTGGGATTGAGCCCGACGTTGGGCTCCCTGCTCAGCGTGGAGTCTGCTTCTCCTTCTCCCTCCCCACCACCCCCCACACCATGCTCTCTCTCAAAAACAAATAAATAAAATCTTAAAAAAATTTTAAAAAGGTGGTCAGAAAAACTACTGCCAGAAACCAGGTTTGTTGACTTCTACTAGTGTCTGAGAGCTCCAAATTACAATTATTTGGGAAGAAATGAGCCTGGAAGGATTTTGGAATTCACTCAATTATTTGAATGGAATGTTCTTTTCCAAGATATCTCCTAGTCTGTTTCTCTGGTCTCTTTCAAGTTTCTGCTCAAATATCCCCTTATCAGTGAGGCCTTCCGAATTTTACGTAAAATAGCAACCTGTGCACCCCCCCCCAACCCGAATTCCCTTTCGCTCTTTTCTGCTGGGCCCATGCACTGTTGCACAGCTGGTCCAATGTCCACGGCACCAACACAGCGGCCCTGTCCCTTAGCACCCTCACCATCTGATGTATGTCTTCTACGGGCTCACTTTCCCCTCTCTCCAAGGGTAGGTATTTTTGTCTGGTTCACGGCTGTATCTCCAAGAGTCCAAAACAATGCTGGTCATATCACAGATGCTCAGCAAATACTTATGGAAAAGCAGATGAACTACTTTCAGCATCTTCCAAAGCTCTGCTCTAAGAGTTCCCGACTTCAAGGTCTTTGTATCTAATGGGAAAATCAGACCTGTTGCCTGAAGGCGAACAGTTGCAGTAGGATGGGATCAGAGAGCAGTGTGCTGGGATGTGATACTGGTCGGGTGCTGGTACTTGACCGAGGACGAACCTGGATTCTAGCCTTGAACCATCCCCATGGCTCTATGACCTTGGGTGAGCTATGGAACCTCCCCAGACCACATCTCTTTGGCTCAGAGATGACTAGAATGGCAAATGTCGACTCTTACGGGTCTGTGATGAGGAGCCAGGGAAGGGAGGCTCACAGGTGCTGATGCTCAGAAAATCCACAGGCAACGCCTGCAGCATTGGGTCAGAACTTTACAGAAGAGAGCAGCAGATCAGCAGAGCAGGGGGTCTGAGTCTGTCCAGTGCTATGGGGAAGCTCGTCAGTAAGAGCACAGAGCCTGAAATAAATGAAAATCCTCTTCACCATGCATACAGTGAAGTGCCGGATTGAATTTTCTTAATGCATGAAATTTTTTTAAGAAATGAGATGCATATTTGGGGTAGGGGCTTCTCCAATTGGAAATGGGTTATTGATGAGTCTCCAGTAACCCAATCTGGCTTCAACCTTCCTTACATCTCCATTGAGTTGCCAACCTCTCTGAATTGGAGTGTCAGGGGAGAAAGTCCAACTTGGTATTGAAATATTAAGTATTATCGCCGCTCCCCGCCATCCCCATCACAACCCACCATTGCTTTGGCAACAGAGGTTTTGCTAAGCAGAACATATTGTCCTTCTCAGAAAAGGAGTTAATTTCAGATCTGGTTCCAGATCAGGTTCCAAATTAGAACACTAAGTCTCCAGGGAAAACACGGAGTAAATTCCCTTTTCAATCACTAGTGATTTTTTTTCCTTTCCTTCTCCCTCAGTAGATCCCAAGCTATTAACAGTCTCTTTTTTTTTTTTTTAATTTTATTTTTATTATTTGCCCAAGGGGTACAGGTCTGTGAATCATCAGGCTTACATCTTTCACAGCATTCACCAAAGCACAAACCCTCCCCAATGTCCATAACCCATCCACCCTATCCCTACCCTCCCACCCCCCAGTAACCCTCAGTTTGTTTTATGAGATTAGAAGTCTCTTATTAACAGTCTCTTTAGGACAAATCTTCCCATCCTTGCCCTGGGGATCTTTAAAGACAGTGACGCACGGCTCTCGGGTTCAGTTTCACATCTGACTGTGCTGTAACTTAGGTGAATATTCTCGTTGCTCTTTGGCAACTGGGAGTTGAGAATTTCGAGATGGGAGAAAGTGCTCAAGGCTAGGACTCAGCTATATACAGCTTTAACACTGGTCTCTTCTCATCTGAAAAACCTACTATAGTACCATAAGTAGGCTAAATGAAAAAGGGGGCATTATGTAAATTTGGCATTATCACAATCTCTTTCAATTGATCAAGATTCTGAAGTTCAGCCTAATAATAAACACCAGGCAATCCTAAGTATGCTTGTGAGTCAGTGAGATGACTCAAATTTTACTACTCACTCTAAAGACTAAAAGCCATAGCAAATTGGTCAGAGATGTACAATATTAGTAACCACTAAATCATAACTAGTTGAAAGGCAACGGTTTCTTCTGGTGACAATTTGCTTCGTGTTTGAAGTAACCATTACCGCATGTTTAGGAAGCAAAAATAAAGTAGTAAGAAGAGGAGACGGAAGACAACTCATTTCTAATTTGAGGCCTGGCTTCACAACCACATTTCTTAATCAAATTTTAAGTGCCCCAAAAAGGAGTTTTCTGAGGTGCTAAAAATGTTCTCATTGGGGTGTGGATCACATAGGTGCACAAAATGTACCGAACTCTTTACATTTAACTCTACTGAATTTTCACACCAACTTAAAGAAAAAAAATTTTGGTAGCCCACCCATAACACCCTGAAAGCTATGCCTAGGAGGTAGAAATAGAAACCTAGAATTGAACTGGTTTTGTTTTTAATTCTGTTTAATAAACACTGCAAAAATGGCAAGGGCTATTAACAACAAGAAACTGTGGGAAACTATCAAAGAAGCGTTTGGATTTGAATTGTGCTGTTTCATATGCCATGAAAGTGCCTCTAATCCAGCTGCTCACACTAAAAACCAACTTTCCATGCTCGACTTTCAGAACTCAGAAGTCATTATTGTCTGTATCAAAACAAATCATTAACAACCTAGCTGTTCTGAAAAATATTCTTGAGTTCTGTCTGGGTTCCTTTCCGACGGGAAAAGGTGTTCCAACTCCTTGATGCATTTACTAGGAAGTAGATACATTGCTGGTGGCCGGGCCCTTATTCAAAGAGATAATACTTTAACATGGGCTATAAAAGGGAGGAGACTTGTTTTATCTGCTTATAGTCTGGGTTTAATGATTAACAGCACCCTGTTTTACTCTCTAAAGTCACAGTGCTGCTGATAAACTTACTGATCAAATTACTTTGGTTGCTCTCTACCTACAAAGCCTCACACCATGTGGCTTCCCTTCCTGAATCCCTTCCACTCCACTCCATCCCTCCCAAGCACCATGGACTCTCCAGGCAGACTTTGCACACTGTTCTCGATTCCACCTTCTTCATGCCAACCCCCGCTCATCTTCCAGACGTGCCTCGTGTCCCTTCCTCTGGGAAGCCTCTGTACTGTAGTCCCCGTGTCCATTACAGTTGTCAGGACACCCCTTCACCACTTCCTTCCCAGTTGTTCTATGTGTTTGGTAACTTCTCTCTGTCACTAGGCTCGAAGCCCCTTGAGGGCAGAGATGGTGACACTTTGTGAATCCTGAGCTTGGCACAATACATGGCCCAGAGGGGGACTTAATAAGTAGCTCATGAATGTGGTCGATACAGGACAAAACACCCATCGTATTATAACCATTAGAAAGGATCGAAGGAGTGGCAGCTGAGTGGCACGGTGAGTTAAGTGCTCGACTCTTGATTTTGGCTCAGGTCATGATCTGAGAGTTGTGAGCTCGAACCCCTTGTCGAGCCCCACATTGGGCTCCACACTCGCCATGCGGTCTGCTTAAGACTCTCTCTCCCTCTCCCTGTGCTCCTCCCCCACCCTGAGTGCGATCTTGCTCTCTCTCTAGTAAGTAAATCTTTAAAAGAAAGAAAAGAAAGGATCCCAGAAGACATAAAGGACAGAGTAACGGGAAATGCAGGAATCTGGGAGTTAGGGGAAGTGAGCTTGTGTCTAAGGCTTCAGTAATACATAAGGCTGCATCTCTAACTCTATAGCCCTAACTACGGTCTCAAGGGATAACTGTTCTAACAACACAGACTGGCCACCTTCACCTTGTTTTAATTAGTTCCAAACTCTTATTATTGTTCTCCCATCACAATCTTAAACATTACAGGAACATGTTAACTAATGTATAAGGTTACGTGCAACTCCAAGCAGGTCTGAACCACACAGGGACTTGGAGAAGCAAAACTTCTGAAAGGGTCCGAGGAATTTTGCCTATAAGTCTCTTGGGGTTCTTTTAAGAATGGGGCCCTTTGTTTCCCACACTATTGCAAAATAAATCAGCAAGAAACTCCGCTGGCTGAGTTTCTACTCAGTACCTACCTGAGTACCTACTTCACTGAGGTTTGCAGTAACGCTACACAACCCAGCATCAAGCGGTTCGGTGATGGTATGTTCACAGAGAAAAAGGGACATGAGTTTAAACTACAAAGAACACACGGTCGTTGATTCATTTATGACTAACTAGAAGTCAATTCACATTATTAGTGATTCAAGCAAACGTTGCATCAGCTTACAGCCCAGACTGGTAACTTAAGAAAAGGCTGCTTTTCGTTGCAGTGAAGAAGTACTGACACCGCTCTAGATTAAGAAGAGATTGAGAACCACCAAGTTCTGTTTGAAAACCACTGTTTCAATCAAAAGCATGGCCAAATACCAATGGCTTGAAGGACCGCAAGCCCTGGGAAAGTTCAACTTACTTAAATAGCAAAGAGACACGAGGATTAAACAAGATAAAACTCACAAACTTGCCCCGCACGGGGCTGCCTGGCTACACCCGCTTGGTCATTCCATCTCTCAATGGAAGGTGCTCGAGACAGACGAAGATCTGAAGGGATTCCTTCTTTTGTGCCCTTTACTGAGAAATAGCTCTGAAAAGCACTACGTTAGGGACCCAGCTCGGGAAAGTCTGCGAAATAAGTAGGCAACGCCTGGGTCGTCTGTAGTTCCACTTTCAAAAAGGAGTCCCTTTTCCTTCCCATAGTATTTCAAAAACACAAGTACATTTCTTACAGCTCTTGGCTAAAGATGACTTTCAAGAAATTCTAAACAATCGCAGTGACGTCAGATTTTCAAGAAACCAAGAAAACAATCTGCTCAATTTGCCTCCATGAGATAGTGCATTCAACTTCCAAGAAACCAACCATTCTTTGCTAGATGTTTTCATGTTTAACGGACTTACTTGTATCCCATTGTACATACGGGGTGGTGGGCGCACAGAGGCTAGGCAAATTGTCCAAAGTCCCAAGCTGGTAGCTGGTACAGGCCTGCATTCCAGCTCATTTTTCTGAGTCCAAGACTAGTGTTCTTTATACCAAGTTCCAAATGCTTCCTGAAGAAAGAAGCCTCCTTTTAAGACAGTTCTATCCTTTGTGAGCCTAGAGAGCAAAAGGGCTTGATGGCGGAAAATGGCCAAAGCTAGAGAAGAGAAATTAAAACCTGCATGTTCCAACACTGTGAAACACCGTAAAGAAATCATAGTCTTCAATATACCAATAATTTAAGAGCTCGGGTTCTGGGGTCAAAGGGCCCAAGTTCAAATTATGAATGAGCTATTTACTAGCTGAGTCCGGGGCAAATTACTTAAAGTCCCTAAGCCTCAGCTTCCCATCTATAACATGCAGATTAAAAAATACTGACCTGTACCTATCTGCCAACCTCACCCAGTTGCTGGGAGGTCAAATAAGAAATGTACATTGGTAACTTGAGGGCTCACAAGTGTAATTTACAGGAAATACAATTCCATCTAGTCTATTGACCCGAGGGGACAACACTGCCATAAATCAAGACTGGAAGATGTATCCAATCCTGTTTACAGTGCAACTGTCAAATCTTGTCATCTTAGGTTTAGGCCCGCTTACAGAATCTTCTCAAACAAAGTCCAATTTGCAGTCATCTTTCCTTCCTACAGATTTAGAGACTGATCAGAACCAGAGAGAAAAGATAAGAAACTTCTGGCTAACCTGGCATCACTAAAGCTAATTTGATTACTGATGTTAACTCGGTTCTTTAACAACCATGCGTGCAAACAAAGGAAATGTTATGAGAGCCCTAACATTTAAAAAGAAAATTTCAGAAAACATAAAATGTGGATTTTGACACACAGCAGTACCTAGGTTAATATATAGGAGCACACAGACCTTGAATTGATAGAACACTTAATTTGGGGTTTTCTGTTGGCTATAAGAGAGGTCTTCATTGTACAAATAAGGTCCTAAGCAGATAAGCTAAAATTAGACAAGATAACCTTCTTTGAAATGCTACAACGGCCTCTCATTTGAAGACTGATCACTTAATGTAATAATCATGTTATTAAGAGAGTACTCATCTACTTCAGTGATGATCTAGAAAAAGTCTCTAAACACTTTTGATCAATGCACCCCTATCAACAGAATACATCCCCAGTATATGTGTATTTGTTTATAAAATATATCACATACTTATACATACACATGTGTAAAAATACTTGAAAAGAATGACATAAAGGTACTTTGGAGATTACCTATCTAGAGAATCATTAAAACTAAATGTAACCAGAGGTGACCATGTTTTCCGTTGTGATTGGAAACAATAATTAGCGTTTGGTGTGACAGTCTCCAAATACAGGAAAATGCAGTTATCTCCACTGTTGTTTCCTGCCTGGTGGTCTCTATCATGATGTTGGGTGTCTGGCCTACATTTAATCACCTTTATATCTTCAATAGTGGGGTTACAAATGGCCTTCACAACTTAAAGGTACAAGGAAAGAGGCAAATAATCAAGTAGTTTATAACAGCTTAGAAAATATTCTCCTTTTATAAAACACATTATATTTGAATTTCTTTAAAAATGCCTTTAGGAGCATGCTTTATTTATGCTTCCCACCCAATCCTCCCCCCAAGCCCAGTTTCCACTCAGTATGGGCCATAAACCTTACTACCACTTTGACCTGCATGTTCACAAACTGAGTGCAGACTTTGTCCCAGATTCATGAATTACAGAATCCCTACAGTAGTGTTTCCCAAACTCTGCCAAACGATTCTGCCGCACAAATCTCTTGATATTCATCAACATTAAAATGATAAATATCACAAAAAGGCTCCTATAAAAGTCAGAAGCTGAACTCCAAAATGTTCCTTGTGAGATTATTCAACTGTGAAATGACAGAAAACACTTACAAAAATTGAAAATCCTTAACTGGAAATTAAGTTGGAAGCCTTATCATTTTTCTATCATTTGACACATTGAACAATACCAAAAAGAAATCGGTTAGCTAAGTAAGGTAAACACTGCAGTCAAAAGACTGGTTCACAAATTAATTGTTGAGGAAATGGTTGTCAGTCTTCACTCTTGATACACTCTAAGGCTTACTTGCTTAGGAGCACCTTAAAACTACAAAATGTAACATCTTGTTTAATGTTTCTTCACTTTAAGCTTCTCTCGGAAAAAAACCAACTATATTTATATATATATATATATATATATATATATATACACACATACACACATATATATTA
>LNAC01000026.1:1537567-1646482 GCA_002007465.1 Ailurus styani
CTTTTTTTTCTCCTTTACAGTCAAAAAGTTATTTTCAAGACAGGAGGCGGCAGGCGAGAGGAAGAGACGAGCGACGGCGGCCTGGTCACATCGCTCGGACTTCCCCAGCCGCCTCCGCGTCCAGCTCCCCAGCCTCCGAAGCTCCCAACAGTTGCATTTCCAGCTCGGAGGGGCGAAGAGATACTGGCGCCGTGCAGTAGCTTTTATAGCGGCGCGGGAAGGAAGTGGCGTAGCCGGAGCGTGACGGCCGGCCGCAGCCAATCCGGAGATCGCACCATTGTGACGCACCAGGTTCGGAGCCGGAGGGGGCGGGCAAAGGGAGCAGGGGGCGGCCGCCGAGCCCGGGAAGAGAGGGAGGAGCTGACGTAATCTGCTTGTAAACAAATAAACTCCGGAGCGGCGGCCGGAGAGCGGCGGGCGGTGGCGGGGCCCCGAGCGGAGCGAGGATGCGCGTGTGAAAGCCCCGCCCCCAGCCCTGGCTCCGCCTTCCCGCTTCAGCAACTCCGGGCCCAGCGCCAGGGCATCCTCTGCGAAAGTGCGCTGCCTGGGCTCCCCGGCGGCGAGGCTCGGTGCTGTGCAGATAAGAGCCGCCTGGCTCAGGCTGTCCGCGCGCGCGGATCCGGCGGCCGGTCCGCGGCGCCCGTCCCCTCGCGCGCTGCGTGTTTGTACCCCGTCCCCACTCCTGTCTCAGAGGCTGGATCCCCAAGCCCGAGGCGTGTGCGGAGCCGCGCGGGTCGGAAACCCGTGCCGAAGGTGCGGAGGAAGTGGAGCGAGGGCACCTTTGCGGGTCTTTCTGCAGCCCCAGGGAGTCGGGGTCTCCTAGTAGAGGCGCTGACAACTCCAGGGAGCTGTTCCCGCTCCACCCTCGGGGAGAAGGGGGAGACGTCTTTGTAAGTTTAATTGCAAAATAAAAGGTTAGTAAGTCTTTTGTGGTTGCTGTTTCAGTAACTTCTGGAGGCAAGCGAGAGGAGTGGAGACCTCTCTGAATCCAACTTAGTGCTGATAGGAAAGCCTGCTATTGAAGATAAATGTAGTCACGCGGAGCCCGTGAAGTTTAAGCTGTATGGGGGGGGGTCATTATTTAATGCATTTTACACCGTTTAAACCCTTACCAGAGAGTGGGTTTTTTTTCTAGTCCAAATAACTGTCGAGCCCTTAGAGTTCTGCTGCTCATTATAAAAACAAAACAAAATAAAGATTTAATTTGAAGCTTGTGAAAGTATTAGTCGTAGACATTTCAGTTTACTGGAAACCCTACTTGAAAAACTAGAAAAAAAAATGACAGTTGTATTGTGGCTTGAGCCTGCTAAAACGATTAAGCCTAAGAGAGGGTTAACCCTAACTCCATTAAGGAGGAGGAAAAAAAAAAAGATGGTGAGTCGGGCAGATGGAGAAAGCAAACAAGAGGCAGAAGTTGAACTCTCCCAGATGGAAATAAATATCCTGAGTTTAGTTGGTCATCAATATTGCAAAACACACCACTTTGAGTTGTGTGTGTGGGGGGGTGTGTGTGTGTGTGTGTGTGTGTTTTAAATACTGAACCAAAGGGTATAGAAATGAAGCAGAAGTAGGACATTATAAAGCAGGGGGGAGAAAATGTATTATTGTTTAAATGAAATATGTAAAACTGGGTTTGAAACAACAACTTTTCATTCATACACAATAATTAGTTCCATGTGAACTAAGTCAAATACTTTAAAGATGGTATTGTTAAAAGCATTGACTTTTGTGAACATCTTAATTTTCTTTGGATGAGTACCTTAAAAATAATGGTAAATAAGGGACATTTGTGTCCTCTTAGGACTTTTCAGATAGAACTGTGCTTAAAAATAAACGTCGTGGTAATTCACTGAGGACATCAAACCTCTTTTACTACTCAAAAAGGAGACCAGAAAACAGAAGTCAATTCTTAAAATCATCAGAGCGCTAGCACAAGATCTTCTGATAATCCTCCTAACTCCACCCACCCTTAATTTCCTGCTCTGTTCATTTCCTTCGCTTTATCAGTCATCTGAGCATTAGATGAGAAATCAAATGAGGGTTTTTCTCCTCCAAACCTGGTCTCCAGCTTGGACTCCCGATAATCCTGAGCTTCGTTTGACTCCTCTCCAAAACAATTTATGAAGTTAACAAAATGCTAGCATTTGAACTCAGACTTGTCTCCCAAGGGCATGTTCTCTCCACTTTTAACTGGCTTCCCTGGCAGTGGCTGGACCCCTTCTGAAAGCTTTTTAAAATCAGTTGAATATGGTTACCAGAAAGTTAAACTCACCCCCACACTTTTTCATTGTATGTGCGTTTCCCTCCTTAAATCATTCTTTTAAGTGACTAATGGATTTAAGGCGTTAACTCTTCTGTGTGGGGAATCTAGGGAGAACCCAGGGAAAGAGCTGGAGATAAATATTGGTCCTAAATGCACGATTTGGATAGTGCACAATGTTAACTACTAACAGTTTTCAGTTCTGGACTTATCTATGTTTAGTAGTATGTTTCCAGAGGTTCAGTCAGACTCTTCCCATCTAAACAACAAGCTGGTGTTTCTCAACAGCTTTTGAATTATAAAGGCACTTTCTCATTTTGCTGTTGGGTTAAACTATAGGGCAGTCTCAAATACAGTTGACCCTTGAAAAACACGGGTATTAGGGGCAAAGAAGCACAAGCAGTCAAATCCATGTATTACTTTGGACTCCCCCAAAACTTAACTCCTCATAGCCTTCTGCGGACCTGAAGCCTTACCGATGACATAAAGTCAATGAACACATATTTTGTATGTTATATGTATTATATGCTGTATTCTTACAATACAGTAATGCTGAGAAAAGAAAACGTTATTAAAATTGTAAGAGAAAATACATTGGTGATATAGTATAGTATTTCGAAAAGTCCTCATATAAATAGACCCGCACAGCTCGAACCCGTGTTTTTGAAGGGTCGGCTGTCTGGACAAACCCACCTCTCTTGGCTGTGTGCAAGAGGCAAGTTACTTGTGTCTGCATTCTGTTTTCTTCAGAAACTTAAAGGTTGTTGTGAGGGCTAAGTGGAATAACTATCGAGACTATTTAGCACTCTGTTTGGCACTAAGGAAGCAGCCAAATATATATATTAGCTTCTATATATCAGCTGGCTTATATTGTCATCAGGCAATTTGATAATATCAAATTTATTTCCCAAACCAAAGAAAATAAAAAATCAAAGCACGAAAAACAGACAATCACAATTTAGGAATTCTATCAAAGCAAATCCAGAAAATGAAGCTGGCTTTCAGAATAAGTTTGCAAGTAAAAGCACAAATGTCAGGTCTTTGGAAAGAGTGCTTAGACATTCAGAAAGGATGTCCTATAGGGGTAACTATTGGACAACTAACTTGAATTTCAAAGGGCTAGGGATTTATATTGCCATCCCTCAGCTCAACTGTTACTAGAACAGTTTGCTTGGGACTCACAGACCAGTACACCTTTTGAGTATTCTGTTTTTTAACCAAAAAGAGAAAGAGAGAGGAAAAAAAATTTACATAGGGTAGGGGAATGGACTTCTTCCTTTATTTCATAGACTATTAAAAATTAAGGATGAACACAAGGTTGAAAATATTCTATTTTGCTAAAGATTTTTTTTTAATCACATTACCATCTGCTATCACTATCATTTTGGGAGAAGGATGACATTTTAACATCCCCAAAGTAGGAAAGGTATCCATATTAGAACAAAGCATGGTCTTTCTAGCTGAATAAATTTCAAGTCACTAAATGCCACTTTTTGAATGTCATCGTGGCCTGCATTTGGGAACTCATCTAAACTATTAATCTATAAAGATGATAGCACTCAATTAAGCTATTATGCTATTCATTTTATATGCTAATCCCACTGCCTGAGATACCCTCTCCCTCTCCCCTTTCCCTAGCTAATTTCTGCTCATTCTCCAAGAAGCTTTTGTGACTCTCTGCACTTGAGTAAATGTCTACAGTATTCTGCTTTCCCTTTCCCTGGCTCTGGACTCAGCAAACACACTAAATTTACTATGTTTACAAGTCTCTCTTTCTTCCCAGTCTGTAAATTCTTGGAGGGCAGGCATCTTATGTAATTCACTATTGTACCCCCAATGCCTAATGCATAGCAAATGCTCTTGAATGATGTTAAATAGACACACCAAAATACAAATGAGTCAAATCAAAACCATGACTTGCAATTTGTCAGATAGAAAAATAATATAGAGTTTCCGCAGCTTAAAATTAGACAGTCAATATTTGAGAGGACAAGATAAGTAACTCAACTCCATGACACTTTTTTCCCTGCCTGCCGTGTTAGATTATTGCAGAAATTGCTTTTGTAAGTAAACATTGTTTTAGGATAGACCGCATTTCCAGAGCAAATGAAATGGAGGCTGAAGTAATTTAGATATGTTGCTCATGAATATTGTGGTAACACCCACATTGCCAACATTTCAGGGTTTTTTGCTTTGCTTCCCCTCATGCTACGTAGACACATTTTAGTATTTTTTCTGTCTGTCTAGCCATGGTGTAATTTGCATATGTACCACTCTCTCATATTGCCCTTCTATCCTGAAGTTGCTCAAGAAGATTTCTTCCTATGCTCTAGTCTGTCAATTTAATCATGAGATCCAGGATTCCTGGCTTGTTGCTGGGAAAGTCCCAGGATTTTTTTTTTTTTTAAGATTTTATTTATTTATTTGACACACAGAGAGATCAGATCACAAGTAGGCAGAGAGGTAGGCAGAGAGAGAGGAGGAAGCAGCCTCCCCAATGAGCAGGTAGCCCAATGCGGGCCTTGATCCCAGGACCCTGAGATCATGACCTGAGCCGAAGGCAGAGGCTTTAACCCACTGAGCCACCCAGGCGCCCTCTCAGGATTTTTTTAATGGCTGTATTGCAGTTCACAAATTTGGTCTGCAAGGCCTTTGCCCACCTTCCCACCGTCTAGAGTAATCCCAGCTAGCCAAGGTCTTGTTCCCCATCTGGCCCCTCCCTGTCCTGCAGGCATGTTTAGACCCATAGACTTCCGGGCTGAGCTGAAGTTGGCTTCATTGTTGCCAGTCAGCTAGTTGAATTCACTGTAATTATATTTGTCCTGAACTTACTTCCAGAGAGTGTTATGTGTCCCTGGTACTTGCTTACAAACTCACAGCTTAGCCAAAAAGCACAGGGGGGAGTGGGAGAGTTCTCTATAGTGTTAATAGCAAATAGAGACAAGCCATTTATTTTTGTGTGTGTTTGGGTACAGAAGGAGATAAGGAAGCCTCAAAGTGAATAATCTCTGCTAAGCCAGTGACGTTGGCCCACAATTAGTTCTCTTTGGAAAGAAGAAAAGGAGGGGCCTGAACTTGTATTATTTTAAATTCTTAAACCAATATAAGGAAAATAAGTATTTTTTAAAGAAATTGGTGGTAGTGGGAGCATAAGATGTTAAGGGGGGGGATAATTTTGACAGGGGAGTGATAGGATCAGATTTATTTTTGGGAAAGCCCTGAGGATGATGGACTGGAAAGAGTTAATGTGGAGGTGACTTCTATTTTTGTCTCTAGTTCTCACTTAAATCTTTAAATAATTTAGCTTACACATGGGCTTATCTCTTCAACAGAGACCTCTGTCTTTTATTTATTCTTTTTCTGGTTGCCCACAGGAGAGAGATCACTTTCAACAGCCTCCCCACCTGGCACCCTGCCTTGCTTTGCCTAGTTATGAATCTGAGGGCACAGACGAAGGCATTTGTACTGGGTTGAGAT
Organism: Ailurus styani; assembly: GCA_002007465.1. NCBI lineage: Eukaryota > Metazoa > Chordata > Mammalia > Carnivora > Ailuridae > Ailurus > Ailurus styani. Next base: position 1,543,305 of record LNAC01000026.1, read on the forward strand.
CCACTGGGGTTCAGAAAACACAACAGAGCTAGAAATCAGAGGGTGACACATGCAGATTTGGGACTAATCTGTTTCTTGTTAAAGCAACTCAGGTTGGAGAGAATGGGAGGAAAGGGGATTAAGACGTGGCCTTCCAGCAGCAAGGGCAGTGGTCAGATATTACTGGGCAGCGCACACCAGGCCAAGGGCAGCGGATGCCTTCCTACATCATTCTCCAAGAAACACCACCGGGGAGGTGTGATTGGCAGTGAACCATGTGAGATTTCAGTCCTCAAGAAAAGAAGGAATTTACCCAGGGTCTTGCAACCAAGTCAACTCTCAAGTCACGGACTCCAAAACTGGAGACGTGCTCCTGATACATCCTTTTCAAAACGGGACTGCGAGAAGGAAAACCCTATGAAGTTGAGAAGACCATTTCGAGATGCGTCGGGACGGTAGAAAGAAAAAACAAACAGAACTTGAGGCTGCCGAGGAGACCTCTCATGGCTGACATACCCAGGAAAATACAGCTATTTTCATTAAAAGGCTCCCTGAAAAAATGAACCAAAGAACATATTAAAACATTCATCTGCCAAATAAAATAATTTCGCTGGAATGAAAATTATCCCCAGGGGCCGTTAAGAGAAAGCAGCAAAAACGCCTTCCATGTCAGACTGTCAAAGCACCTCACTTCTCCTTTGGCCTAAACCGGCAGGAGGAACCAGGGAGGGGTCAGCCCCGCTGTCCTGCTTCCCCAGCGACTGAGGGGAGCCCACGAGGCATCAAGTGGAAGGAGCCAGAGGGCGGCTAGAAGGGCGGATTTTGTGTCTATCTCAGCAGGCGTTGGAACTTGATCGCTGGCCTTCCAGGAATTCTCCTTGAACTTTCTATTGTGAAGCGCCAGGGCCACTTCTCAAAGCCAGGCCTCCCTCCATGACCTTGTTTCCTTCCTTTTAGCAGTACCCTCTGATTCCATTTACTTTGCTCTTTGTAAAGTTACCACCATATACTCTGTCTCCAACAGGGTTCAGGCTTCTTGGATGTTTATCTGTGTCTCCCCAGCTGCCAAAGACGTATTTCAGTGTTAAGGCTGAGCAGCAGTCACTGGGAAAGAGACAGACGATAAGAATCAAGTTCGGAAAATTGAGAACTTTAAAGAATCATTACAAAGTTCTTAACAAGTTTGCAACCTGGCCTATAGTATTTTTTAGTTTCTGAATATGGAACACATGGCTCTCCTTCCCCTCAAAATAATAGGACAGGGGATTGGGATGTCTCAGTGGTCCCTACCCCATCATCATCCAGCATCGCCCCAGGAAATTGACAGAGATGCAAACTTTTGGCTCCAGACCCACTAAATCAAAAATTTTGGGGGTAGGTCCCAGCTGCCTAGACCCTCATGCTTCAGAAAGGCTGCTTTTATTTTTTTTTATTATTTTTTTAAAAGATTTTATTTATTCATTTGACACAGAGAGAGATTACAAGTAGGCAGAGAGGCAGGCAGAGAGAGGAGAGAGGAGGAAGCAGGCTCCCTGCTGAGCAGAAAGCCCGATGTGGGCCTCGATCTCAGGACCCTGGGATCATGACCTGAGCCAAAGGCAGCGGCTTTAACCCACTGAGCCACCCAGGCGCCCCAGAAAGGCTGCTTTTAAAAACTAGTGACAATCTCGGGGTTGCGAGGTCAAGCACCATGTTGGGTATAGAGATTACTTGAAGAAATAAACTTCAAAAGTAGTGGCAAAATTCTATAACTTAAAACTAATGAAAATTTTATCCAGGCATATATTAACTCAAGTTAGAAAACTTGTCTCTTAAAAGAAAAAAGACAAGATACCAAGTTAATAGGTAAAAGCGGCCTTTAAGTATCAAATAAGTTTTAAGTGAATTGTTGCTTACTTCCCTAAAGTTCTATAGTCTGGGTAAAATGCATTCTTCCCAGCTTCTGAGACATTAGGCAAGCCAGAACAGATAATGGTGTCCACATGTTACTCTCAAGAGAGAAGATAATACTCCGGAAGCTTGGTAAAATAATCATCTAACCAAATGTTGGCATAGTCCATGGTTTTATTTTCACTTCTAAGAAAAGCAGCAACTTGACCTTTTTAAGGGACTTGAATTTAAAATCTCAAAGTAGATTAGCATTCATGTGTACGAAGTGACGTCACAGCACTCATTTGACACAAGATAGTCAAGGAAAGCCAAGGAACATTCAAATGCCAAAAGGAAGTGCAATAAACAAATAAATACAGAGGCCCTCCATAGAGATGCCCAACACTATCGTGAAAACTATCATGGGTTTGGATGTACTTCAGCCTGAACTTCCCCTTGGAAAATGGAACTTAGAACATATTCATCTAAGGCGCATAGCAAGTTAGACTGGTCCAAATTCCTGAAAAGACTGTTGTAGCCAAGAAGAGAAAGTCCTCTGGGGGAATTAAAAAAAAAAAAAAAGTTTAAGATTTGCATGTCAAATTGCATTTATTTTCTGAAGGAGATAACATTAGAGGCTTCTCATTATCTTGCGTTCTCATCCATTTGTTTAGTAAATACTTGTTTTTCCCTAAATGAAGAGGAAGCAATCTACTGCTTAGATAATATTTACAGTTTGATTTGGTTGAATTAATTGAATATGAAAGCCAAGGCTCCTTTATTGGCATTAGTGCCTGTGTTGAAAGCCTTCCATATTTGCATATTTTGTAGTACAGACCTCTTCTTTAAATCTTTTCATCCAGCGCAACGTAGGAGAGCATTTTCGTCTTCTGGAAACCAGTTTTGAGTTCTGTGACGCTGACCTTCCGACTCAGAGAATGGTCTCCGTTCTGTTTTTAACGTCTGGCCGCGCTGGTTACTGCATGAGTCAATTTCAAACTGTAAAGCAGTAGTCAGAGATATATACAGCCTTAGAGCCCTCAAGGAATGGTTCTTTTCATGGCTTTCTGCCTTGCAAAAACAAAGCTGTCCTTGCAACATGGAGCGGGTAGGGACCTTGAGTCAAGAGCACTTGTATCTTTATGCAAAAAAAAAAAAAAAGTAAGTCAACTGGATTCAAAGAGCTCCTTCCTCAAGACATTCACTTCACAGAAGTCCTGGGGGAGGCAGGAATTTCAAGTCAGAGAGAGGGTAATAAGAGCACTCTTGAGTTACGTAGTCCAACTAAGGACGAAAATCCGCCAGATAATTTAGCCCACAGGATTTAGCTAAACAGTTAAACTCTTAACAGAAGCTTTATTTAGGCTCATTCGAACAAACATGATCAGCAGACAGGTCTTTTTTAAAGAAAGTTCTCTTTCATCTCTCTAAAAAGAAGGAACACATTAAAACCAAAACAGGAACTACTTTGGCAATGTATGTGTAAAAAAATAAGCACCCTATGGGGCTCTTTTTAAATTAGCCAGTGCACAGAGACGTCTTTGAAAAGGCAACTTCTGGGGGGAAAACACATTTTTCTTGATTTCATAAACACTCATTGTTTAATCATCTGAAGAAAGTACAAGCTTATGATTAAGTCCCCCCAACTCCTAAACAGATGAGCTCTTTTAAGTCACCTCCTGCCCCTTCTCCCACCGCCCCCTTCCCCCCCATACTTAGGGAGGCAGGAGAAGTGGACTGAAAACCAGCCTGCCAGAGAAGCAAGAAGTGACCCAGGAGGTCCTTGTTTTCGAACCGCTTACATGTTAGGCTGCGTCCCTAACTGATGGCACAAGAAGCTGAGTTTCGCCCAGTCGCTGACCAGTGCATTCACATGCTGTTTGAATCCCATGAGCGGTGGATAGCCTACTCCGGTTTATTTTGCTGCTTTTTTTTTTTTTTAATTGACTTTAAGAATCAGCTCCTCCCATCCCCTCTTCTCCAGCCCAAGGCGGTCGTATAATTTTAAAATCAGAATGCTTAGAACCTCCTGCGTCCGATTGCAGCTTCCATTCTTGCCAATTGTCCCGATATGGCCAAAGAGGCGCCGTCTATATAGTTTTCTACATTGAGTACAATGGGAAAAGTTAAGAGTCTTAAACAGGATCAAGATCTAATTATGCAAAGTCGAGGCACCTTGACACGAAGCAAATACTTAACAGATTAAAAAAAAAATGAAAGTCCTGATAAGCCATGTAAAGAAGATAGGAAGAACTTTTTAACCAAGAATTTGTTTTGTTTTGTTTTAACCCCCTAGCTGAATCCTTGCGTCCTCAAGTTTTGTCTATAGGATAATACGCTCAGAACTGTAACTTTCAGTTACAAAATGAACGTTCAGTTAATGACTTTTCAACAGTAAAACTCTTCAAAAGTCATATCACTATAGGGTAACTTTTTATTCCCACTATTGTTAAAAAAAATCAACCTAGTAGATCTAATTGGCTTTATTAAGCAATTCACGAACCAGAAGCAAACAGGGAGAGGCTCCTAAGAGGTGAGCAAAAATGGAAGGTTTTTATAGAAGGAGGGTGGGGCAAGACGTTATTAGCAAGAGAAAAGATTGTTTCCAGCAAAGTCACTTTCCCTTAGGGGGAAAGCAGGCTGTCTTATTAAGTGGATTACCTCACCTTGGTTTGGTGGAGGGGAAGGATGGAGAGGGCCCATGTGACCTCCTTGAAGCAGCTTAGAAAATTCCTGATCGACAGGTTAAGACTAGGTTAGGAATTAAGCCCCTTTGGTGACTTAGCCTAAGTGACGAAAAAGTCCATAACTACCCAGCATGGTGACTCTTGCTCACCAGTATATCCATAGCACTTAACACCGTGTTTGGTAATCGTGTTTGGTAAAGCGTGGCTTCAGTACAATATTTGAAGAATGAATGAACCCCGATTGAGATTCTGTAGCAGTAAAAGCTCTGAGGGAAGATGAAAAACCTTGAATCAATATCAAAATCATATGGCTTGGCTAAATGGTACCTGCCTATGGAATCGAAGATTGATGAGAGATCAATAAATATTGCAGGAGTCTTCAGTTCTTTAGTTATTTTTAACTATATCCACTGTCAAAACCCCTATAGATTAACAAGTATCAAAAGGGTCAGCAGGAGGACAGTGGAGTTTTCCACACTCCTTTTCCGTGCAGAATATTAAATGGAGAAATCAGACCCACAACTCATTAAGAAGAAAGCTGGCTCAGAATGTGGAGCTTCTGTAGAGGGGACTGACTGAAGGAGGCGCCCGAAAAGGTTACCCTTTTTAAAGATAGAGGGGGATACTCTGTCCTAGGAGAGTTGAGTACAGAACTTTGTGCGGATCTGACTATTCAGAGCAGGACTTGGAGAGCTGGGGCAGCTGACGATTTTACCCCGGGGGCTTCAGCTGGGAGGAGTTCATTAATTGGGTATGCCTCGATGCACCAGGTTTGTCAATTCTTAAGACAGCAAGCATGCTATTGTGTCTTCTGAAGGAATGAGCTAGAGCCACATATGCCACTGGTTTGGAGTTCCTTCCCAGAATTTTAAGCAAGGAAAGCAAACTGAAGGAGAATAAAATAAAAACTGACCAAGCCCTATATATAGCGTTTGTGTGTGCATACATGTGTGTACATGTAAACACACACACATCTCAAAGGATTCTATGTGCATAGGGAAAAGTCCAAGGTTAACATCAACTCTGTACTCCTCTGAGGTTATGTTTGGAAAGACGGGGGTTTATTTATTTTATGTATCCTGAATACTGGCTTTCCAGCTAATAGGCTGCTACATCATATACAAAATCAAATCCACGTGGACTACATTACAAAAATAAAAACCAGTAGAAGAACTCTTCTACCAGTAGTAGAAGAGTTAGGAAATGTGTAGATCGACAAGAGTTAGAATGGATAGAAAAACTTTCTTAAATAAGTTAGGAAAATAAGCATCCATAAAGGAAAAGATTAATACGTATGACCATATATACGTTGCTTTTGTATGAGAAGCTTCATAAACAAAGCTGATATGAATGACGGGTTAAAAAAAATAGTGACACGTAAAAATAAGAGATTCATATTAATATTAACTATAGTAAATAAAAATTAAAATGTAATGTGTTAAATTAATATCACCACGATATTAATATATATAATCAACTATATAATCAATGAATTAATACCCTGCAAGGTGAAAACAAGCGAACAAGAGAAAAAAAGGAAAAACATAGGAACAGGCAATTTATTTGAGAACAAAGGAAGGTGGATCACAATTACAGAAGATGTGCAGTCTTATTAGTAGTCAGGAAAATGCAAAACAAAACAATATGCCACTTATGACCTATCAGATTGATGAATATTAAAAAGATTAATGATGTCCAGTGCCTGTAAGTGTATAGGGAAATGGCATTTCTGATACTTTGTTTATGGAAGTACAATTAGCTACAATCTTTTTGGAAAGTAACTGGTCAGATTTATTCATTAAAAATGTGCTTACACTTTGGCATCCCACTTTTGACAATCTCTTACAGAGTCCACATAACACAGAAGGCAACATACCAACTGAGCTGTTCTCACTTCTGATAAATGTCATTTTCTTGAGTTCACCATCAGAGTTGAGGGTAGAGTTATTGCAGAGAACCAGGCTAAGTCAGGATAAGTTTAAATCAGAACCGATGACCTATACCCCTAAGAGATGGAGAGAAGTAGGAAGGTCTACCTCCTAGATACTCAGGGATTATGCACAGAGTCTCGAATCTGGGAAATCCCTCGAATCTCTCAGGTCCTTATTCTCCCACTTCCATCCAAGGGTGCAGGAGCAGCCATGATTCGGTGCCTAAGCTCCGCCAATGAGTCCATTCATTGGCATTTCTGGACTTGGAAACACTGGAAATCAAGGTGGTTTCTCGCCTGCAGTCGTATCTATTACAAGTAAAATCTTGAAACCTGTGGCAATTTTCTCTGACTCTGTGAAGAAGACCATTCTAGAGAATGAGAAAACACAAAGAGAAACAGAAGTGAAAGACATGGAGAGCATCGCAGGGACAGTTAAGTTCCTGAACTGGGTTGGTCTAGGGGGCTCTGGTGACTTCTGGCTCTTCTTGTGACTTGGTCATTCACCTTCTGCTTAGATTCTGTGAGAGGCCCCCAAAGCCTTCCAGTAAGTTTCTTTTTTTTTTTTTTTTTTTGCTTAAGCTAGTTTAACTTGTTATTATCCCTTGTTATTATTATAACCAATAGCATCCTAAATAACAAAGACTTCTCATTCAATAATTAACTTTTTGGTAAGAATACGAAATCTCCTGATGCACCTGTGGACCATGAGCTAAGAATTGTAAGTATATACTGAAGGTAGGTATATGTCCTTGTCACTTCACTTGAGCTCTGGAATTCCAGCTCCCCCGTCCCCACAACCCTGCCCGGAAGCTCATTGCTCAATTCTTTTTTATTTATTTATTTATTTATTTATTTATTTATTTATTTATTTTTTAAGATTTTATTTATTTATTTGACACAGAGAGATCAGATCACAAGTAGGCAGAGAGGCAGGCAGAGAGAGAGGAGGAAGCAGGCTCCCTGCTGAGAGAGAGCCCGATGCGGCCTCGATCCCAGGACCCTGAGATCATGACCCTGAGATCATAAAGCAGAGGCTTTAACCCACTGAGCCACCCAGGTGCCCTCATTGCTCAATTCTACTTCGATTCTTTAGGACTGACTTTTTCAGGTAAGAGGAAGGGAAAAAGGATGCTTAGGGTTTCCCACGGAGTATGGTAGAGATCAAAGAAGCGGGTCCTTGACTCTGTCAGCCGTTGTCCTACTGCTGAACTCGTGAGATGCGCTACCGCTCTGGACCAGTACAGCTATTTACACTGTTTGATTTCTTGGTTCTGTATTTTAAAACTTGAATTCCTAATGGATTGTTTTAAAGCAAAAGTGCCAGAAATTCTGCTGTGGAAATATATCCTAATAAGGCACATAGATTTGACGGCATGAACATTTAAACCCTCTAGCCAAAACCCAAGAGGAAAACAAAAAACAAAAAACAAAAACAAAAAGCACTAATGACAACAAGGCAAAAATATTTGTAAAAGTTTAACAGAGCTGAGATTCTTAAGGGACTGGGGTAGACCGAATAAACAAAGAGCTGGCATTTTCCAAGTTTTCCATTTACCTAAAAGGGCCAGTGTTTTCGGGGAACATAGCCACGTTAACATTGTACAGACAAAGGAGCAAGAATAGGTGACTACACAGATAATCACATCTGAAAAGATTCCTTTCAGGGTCTGTCCTGTGCCGAAAGAGACCACATAGAGAGTTATTATATCCCTAATGATAAATAATGTGGAAAAACCACTTTAACACACACACAGGACAGAAGAGGTGAGAGCCCTCACCTATGGACAGTGAGCAGCCTCAGGGGCTCTTTTTCTTTTTCTGGCAATTCCCAGAGGCCCTAGGGCTATTTGCATTTCTCCCCAAAGGGGTAATTTCAACCATGGCCTTCCTAAACCACCTGGATGAATATTTTTAGCTTGCGTCTTTGGGGTTCTCCGGCAGGCCTGGCAAGAGGATAGAGTTTGCGGCACAGGAAGGAAGGCTCTGGAGCTACCTTTGGGGCAGATGCTAGTCTCTGAGGTGCTACTTCCTCTTCCCCAACCGTTAAAAGTGAACTATTAAAAGGAGATTAAAATAAGCTAAAAATTTAATTAACAAAGTAATGAGATCATCAGAACCAGCAGACATAATCAAAACAGTACAGAACCACCCCCAGCCAGACCTAAATCAGGAATAACTGAAGTCAATGCGATTGGCCCTGAGTAACCAGTACGACATGCAGGCAGGGGACAGGCAGACAGGGACATTTCGTAACCAGGATTATAAAGTAAGGTCCTGAGGCCTCAAGTCTCAGGCCCGAGAGTGCTCCCTTTGGCCAGCCTAAGGGCTTTTGCACTCTGATTTACTGATGGGCCTGAATAGGTTCCTGTGCTGTTCCCAAGTCCCCAGCGCTCTCCCTTGACCCCAAAGGAGTCACATGCAGATTTCAGAAACACGTGTCTATTTCTGTGAAAAGTGGGCTTTACATACCAATGGCACAAATGCACATCCAATTTTAGATTCAGCTCTTAGGGAATAATATGTTCAAATCTGCGTGCATAAAAATTCCACGTCTATGAATGATTTCTTTATAGTGTGAAGACTCAAGTATATTAAAAATTTTAAGAGTTCATTTGGACAAAAATCAATTCAAATACGGCAGCACCAGACCTGAAGTGGTTGGGAGTACTCCACCAACAGAATCTAGCAGCTAGACTTTTAAGGGAAGAGGCTAGGGATGCTTGGGTGGCTTAGGTGGCCAGGCATCAGACTCTTGGTTTTGGCTCAGGTCCACATCTCCCGGTCATGGGATCGAGCCCCCGCGTTGGGCTCCTTCTCAGTGTGGAGTCAGCTTCAGGTTCTTTCTCCCTCTCTTTCTGCCCCTCCCCCTCCCCTCTCTCTCACCAACTCTCTTAAATAAATACATAAAATCTTCAAAAAAATAACACAGAAAAGAGGCAGAAGCCAAACAAAGAAATTATTACATTGGCTAGCTTAAGCCATTGTGTTCATTGGGGAAATCCTAGTTGGCTCTGATTAGTTGTCCTTAGATTTCGATTTCTTAACCTTGAAGCATTTACAGGCTTAGGTTTTGGTTTGCCTGCATAGGCTGCTAAGGTATCAGAACCACCTCGGTCTAATGGCCTCCTTGTTTCATTAGCAATGGACACTGGACGTGAGTGTCACGGAAGTTTCAGTGTCTGTTACCTGTCTCAGAGGTGGTCATGTTGACTGGAAATATAGCTTTTTCTGTGGATAACTTCTCTTTAGAATGTTACAGAAAACCAGTTTACTTCGGTGGGAGGTAATCGTATTAAAGTTATGAGTGAGAATAAATGGTGTCCCAAAAGACAGATCTCTTTGAAAGTAGGCTCTGACATTTTGCTAATCTGTAAGCACATTTTAAAGCAGCTGCATATTAAACTACTTTAGAAATTGCTGATTTCTGGTATTAGGGATAACGTATTTCAGTTCAGTTAGGTTGAGGTTAAAAATGGTATCAGTTGGCATGATCATATACCTATAAAAGTCTTGAATTAAATAAATTACACACTTGGTATTTACCAGTCTGATGATAACTGTGGTATCTGTTTTGTGTTTTTTTTTTAAAGATCTTATTTATTTATTTGACAGAGAGAGAGCGAGAGAGGGAACACAGCTGGGGGAGTGGGAGAGGGAGAAGCAGTCCCCACCCCCCCACCCCCCCCACTGAGCAGGGAGCCTGACGCAGGGCTAGATCCAGTACCCGGGGATCATGACCTGAGCGGAAGGCAGACATTTAACGACTGAACCACCCAGGAGTCCCAGAACTGTGGCATCTGTTGAGCTCAGAGCAGCCAACACTCAGTCAGAGAGGAGCTAATCTGAAATCCATTTCTCCAGGCTGCATCCCTTCTAAATCCTACCAGACGATGAGCAGGTGAAACAATGGAGGTGACATCCAGCTCAGCTGTTCACCTCTGCTTTTCTTCTTTGCTTTTTGGAGGAGGTTAAAATTTAGGTGTAAGTTACTTGTAGACTACTTCAGTCTTTCCTGCCTTGGAGGATTCTGGAGAAGCAGTGCCTGATAATTACCAACATGATCCTCGTTTGATTTCATCTCAGAAACAAAGGACAAACCCTGAGCCAGGACAGGTGATAGACAAACGAGGCCCACAGGACTTGTTTTCTTGAAGGAAAAAAAAAAATCAAAAATTCAAAGAGGTGAGAGATAGGGGACAAAGCAAACATCTCCAGACGTGACACGTATTATATGAGGCTGGCAGTGGCTGAAGTGTCCATTCAGCTGAAAGGGTCAATGTCAGAGGGGAATGAGTAAGTGCTGCCTGGCAGGGAGTGGCTTCCTATGGAAGCTTTAGCATTTGTCTCCATGACCAAGATTATAGAATAAAGAAGATGCTCTCTGAATCTGTGGCTATCACTAAATTTGAGGGCTAACATTTTAGAGAGATGGGCTGGGGTAAGGGTAGGGTTGCAAGATGAAAAAACAGGATGCCTAGTTAAATCAGCGTTAGATAAATAACAATATTTTTATAGTAACACCTGGAACATACTCACATTAAAAAATCATTCACTGTTTATCTGAAATTCAGATCTAACTTTTTTACTGCTAAATCTGGCCACCCTGCGTAGGTGCGTTATGGAGGAAAAGAGTGTAAGCAGTGAGGGGAAAAGCTCTGAAATGCAGAGTAATGAGCACCTTTTTTTTAGAACTCAAAATAATCCCATAAAGCGGAAGGAATATTTGGACTGCAACACAGTGAGGTCAGGTGAGAAAAGATTGTAAGACCGAAAAGATAGGAAAATAATGACAATCCTGGTTGTGAGCTCCTGAAGGGCAGTTTCCTTTTTTAATCATCTGTGTCTTTTCAGTGTGCAGTCTCTCACTCGTAGTAGGTTAGCCTTGAGTATTTTTTGAATGAATGAGCCCTCTCCTTAATGACACTCCCTTTACCAATGCCCTTACAATTTTCTTAAAAACCATTGACTTCCTTTCATAAGAAATTCATGACACTTATCTGTTTCTCAGGGAAAAGATTAGGGTATCTGTGCAGTGAGAAAGTACCCAGGTCGGGTTTGTCATAGTCCACAGGAGCTCAAGGATGCAAATCACCTGCTTGAGATAAATCTACTCCCAGGATAACTTTCAAAACACTCTGAGATTTTCCCAGAAAGGAGAAAGAATTCAACCAACAAGTTAATCAGAAGAGATCCAACTTGAAAGAAAAAAAAACAAAACAAAACCAAAAAACAAAAACCAGGCAACCAGCCACTGAAGTCCCTATAACCTTTTCACTGAAGGCATGAGGGTCTTAAGAGTCAAGCTTTGTAACAGCCCTACTGTTATTTCTGTAAGCCCTTGCTATTATTTCCCCATGATGTTTTCTCGTAGTGATTGACAGATAAGCCCCTCAAATAAGAAAGATCAGTGGGTCTGTCTGCGGAGTGACAGCATGGAAGAAGACACTGAGAAGCTAGCTTGGTATGGAAGGGGAGTAGAATGGCCAGTCCAGCTGGTACCCCATTCCAACCCAAAAATGGTGAACATGAGCCGAAGGACAGTAGGAGAATGAGCCTGGTTCCTAAGGAAGGGAGATGTGACTCTACTAGAAATCCATGGAAAATACTTGTAAATTGCCTTCTGCATTCTTTTGATGGAAAGGTCCATACATTTGATCACATTTTGAAGATCACATTCTTAAAGATGGTGACGACCAAAAGTTGGATAGGTAAAGCTGGGCTTTGAACGACAGGTGTGGCAAACTCTGCTTGCTCTTGGAAGGAGTTGGACGTGAGACGTCATCTTTGCATTTCTTCTCGTGGCAGCCATATTGGTTCCACACCCCTTTCTAATCTTTCAAGCAGTAAAATGTTAACTCAAGTTTTAAATATATCAAGGCTTATTGAACCACTTCAAAAATCTTTGTGTTCTATTTGTCTATTCAGATACCAAGTGTCTAGCAAAGGGAAGTAAGAGGATAATGAACATGTTTACCTACTTCACAATTTCATTCAAGTAAGTCCCCTCTGTTTAACCACCTCGGATGAATAATTATTTCTTGGTAGATACCAGGGCTTTCTCAAAGCGAAGGCATCTTCAGTATCACTATAGAGCCTGATTCCGGGGTGATGGAACTTAAGCCAGCACCTGCCAGCAGAAGTAGTTGTTGTAGAAATAGAATTGAAACCTTGTGACATACCTTACATGTGTGATTTTCTGTCTGAGGGCAAAGCCTGTATCATAGAAAACATAACACTTACACTCACCAAGAACTTAGGTGGGATGGAGGGAGGTGGAGGTGAGCTTCACAAAGTCGAGAGATAACAGATTTGTCACATTCCAAGTGCTGAAAATAAGTGTTCTTGCACCTCCAGAGTTATTCTCACAAAACAAGGTGCAATGACAAGTTAACATCTAGCTTTCAGTTACCACTTAGCTGCAGGGAAGTATTTTAAACTATTATACATATGAAATTAGGTTTATAAAAACATCCCCTTGAAAGAAACATAACTATAAAGGGAGCTTGAACATCACCACATATGACAATCTGTAACCAATTAAATAATTTAGAAATCAGTGGTATTTTGTTCTGGTGAATTAATGATCATAAATATATACATTTTGTATTACACTTTCCCCATTTTAAATAGAGCTATATTTCTTATAGATAGAAGACTCAAAGTAAATGCTTTATTTTAAATTAAATGTTATAATCCAGGGTTCTAATTTGTTAGACCCTGATATTCATTTGCCTTGAATATTGGATGCAATCCTATTTGAAGCAAGTTGGTTGGGCACTCAAGGAAGTTGCCTAGTTCTGTTAATCCAGAGGGCAAGAATGGTCTGTCCGGCCTTGCCCGTTTCTCCTTTTCGCCTGTATACCTTCATGTGGCACCTGTGCTTTGAGTAGATGAGTAAAGAACTACAGGTTTCACTTCCTTCAGGGAGCCCACTGCAACCATGTATGGATAATGTTACTAAAGTATGTTACTATGGTCCCGGGGAACCTGTCCTGTGTGCATCCTTCTCAAAATATTGTAAGCCTTTTCAAGGGTCCAATTTTCCATCCCAGGATCTAATGATACACAGTACTTACTCCCAAAATGTGAGTTGAGTGAATCGGTTGAAGTAAGAATCAAGTAAATGACGTGAAGGAATTGAAGGTGTTTGGAAACCACCCCCGTAGTGAGTTGAATAGTTTCCCCCCCACACACACACCTGGAACCTCAGAATGTGCCTTTATTTGAAAATAGGGTCTACACAGATGTAGTCAGTTTATGATCTCCAGAAAAATTGTCCTGGATGTAGGCTGAACTTAAATCCAATGACTGGTGTCCTCCTAAGGGAAAGGAAGGAGAGATTGGGCGTCAGGCGTGCACTGGGGAAGAATAAAGGTCATACGAAGACAGAAACAGAGATTGGGGTCCTGCTGCCGCAGACCGCGGGGCACCAGGAACCACCAGAAGCGGAGATAGTCAAGGAAAAAGGCTCCCCAATGGTCTGTAGAGGGAGCATGGCTTGTTGACATCTTGACTTCAGATTTCTAGTCCAGATATGGGAGAGAAAAAATTTCTGTTGTATTAAGCCATCAAGTTTGTGGTGATTTTATTCGGCAGCCCTAGGAAACTAATGTGCCAAAATGTGTTTACGGCTGTGATCCTAGACGATGACAAAGGACCTACTAACTCACTTGCCCTTCTCCTTCCCAAAGAGTTTCGAAAAAATGTATTAGATTGGGCGAGTGCGTAATGCCACGTGCTGGGTCATACACAGAACTTTATACGTGTCATTGCTAAAATCACTTCCCTGCTTGACAAATGAGGACATTGAGATTGAAAGAGTGAATAACTGGTGTCGAAAAGTATTGACAGGGCAACTGGCAGACACAGTCAGAAGAACACACACACACTTTGTGATCTCGGGGTCGTGCGTTCGAGCCCCATGTTGGGTGCACAGTTACTTAAAAATGATTAAATAAACTTAAAAAAAAAGTACGTAATAATCACAATCATCTGGGTGCTTACTGTGTGCTAGGCACGGTGCCAGAGTCTTTATATGAATTATCTTATCTCGTGCTTACAAGACGAGAAAGGTAGGTGCTCTTAATTTCTCCCTGTTTCAAAGATGAAGAAACAAAGGCACGGAGTATAAAGTATGTGTACGACATCTCTTGTGCTTGGCAAAAGCAGGATTTGAATGCGAGTAGTGTGATTCAAAAGCCCAGCGCTTAAGAGACTTGCTATATGGTGTGCGGAGAGTGTGTGCTCTCACCCCGGCCATTTCTGCCTCCGATTCCAAGGTACAACCCACGTACATGCTAACCACCCATCAGCCTTCTTTGTGCATGATTATATCACCTTGGCCATTTCGCAGGATGCTTTCTCTCACCCCAGCGCGGATACTCCTAGTACACTAATTCTTACAAAATGCTTTTGAAATCCAAAGCAAATCTGATGGTCAAACTGTAAGATAATCTTCCACCATTTGTTCTGTCTGGATCCCAGGGAGACAGCGGCAAAGCCACTCTGTTTTGTCCCATTGTTTGATTACAGTCAATGTTCTGCTCTTCTACGCATAAGCAGTTCTGAAGGGACCTTGTCAGTTGCAGCGGTTACACAGGGCAGCTCGGTAAATCCGGTAGCTTGATAAACACTTGTTATCCTGGTACAACCCACTGATCTTAGTGGGGTTCCTCCCCTTTGCCAGAATTGTATCTACACAAGTTTTCCCACACATTTTGGACAATAAATAGAGAGTGGAGGCCCAAAGGAGCTTGAGATATGATCGGGGTAAGAAGCTTCAGTTGGCCTTAAATGACAAACCATATCCTTCCTGAATAGTCAAGGATGTCAGTGTCTATTACTTTTTACTTCTTGGCATGTACCTTGCACAAATCTCAAATTTCAGATGACGGGTTTTCTAGGTGGAAAGTCTTTTTAGAGACCTTTCACTTTTCCACATTTACTTTTTAGAGTGATGGCATGTATTAGTTTAGTAATTCAAATGCACTACTAATATATATTAGTCATTCAAATTGTATAAACCATAGACCAAAGTGAACAAAATCTTGAAACAAATTGCAAATCTTACTACCGTCCTCAGGGTTCATAATTACCCTGAGTACTGCTACGTTAGTAAACTTGAAGCAGCAGTGTCAATCCCTGTCTCTTCCTTTTGTTTCCCCCTCCCTGGGCATTGACAATTGACTTAAACGTGAGCCTCTGGTCCAAGGTCAGCCAATTCTATTCCTGGCATTAGAAGTTTGCAAATGTACCTAAAAATACATTAATTTCCCTCTGCATGACAGAAACTGAGAGCCGGTAAATATAGGAGACTTTGATATCCCTGGTACTGAGGAGCAGAAAAAGTGGCTTGGTAACAAGAGAGATGAGTGAGACAGACACCCAAAGTAAAAGGGAATTAAGGAGCAGAGAAACGCATTTGACGGATTCCTCCAGTGCTGTGTCAGTTTCTTGTGGACTATCTTAGTTACCTATCACTGTGTAACAAATGTAACTCAGAACTAAATTAATGAAGAGCATTTATTTTCCCACAGTTTCTGTGAGTCGGGTGTCTAGATACGACTTAACTGGATCCTCTGTCCACAGGTGTCTTACAAAAATGCAGTCCCGGCACTGATCAAAGCTATGGTCTCATCTGACATCTCAACTAGGGAAGGATGTTTTCCAGGCTCTCATAGCCGTTGGCAGGATTCTGTTCTTGCCAAGAGTTATATCAGGAACCTCGGTTCCTCTTGAGCTGCGGGCCAGAGGCTGCAGCTCTGGATTCCTGGCCACAGAGGGCAGCTCCCAACGTGGCATCTGGCTTCATCAGAGCGGAAAGAGAAAGAACAAGATGGAAGCCACAGGCTTTTGTAACTTCGTCTTGAAAAGACATCCCATCTCTTTGGCTGAGTTCTGTTTGTCAGAAGTCACTAGATCCAGCCTACACTCAAGGGGAGGGGATAAGACATGGACTAAATATCAGGAGTCAGGGGTCATTGAGGGTCATTTTAGAAGTAGCCTGATACTGTGACATCTCTCAGCCTGGAGGCACTGTGAAATAACCCAAATATCCAAGCAATGAGGCTTGATTTTTGCTGAAAATAGCCAAAATTGGTTTCTTTTATTGACCGCCAACATTTCTTCCACGTATCCTATAGTATAATCAAACTCACCTTTTGAATCAAGGGATAATTGTATTATGAGAACACTTATTATTGCATTTCTAAATGGCCTTTACACACACACACACACACACACACACACACACACACACACACCCCTGACAGATTATTTAACAGTGAGGATAAAGGCTGAGATGTGAGCAAACAAAATATTAAGGACTCTTACCAATAGGAAAATCAATACCAGGAAATAAAAATCTCTGAAATCTTCAGGTAATCAGTGAATATATTATGATTGGTGCCCTTTCCTAATTTTTTTAACCCCCAAATGTTAGCATGGAGGAAATTTATTTCACTACGCTTTTAATTTCCCAAACATCTTTGTTTCCTTTCATCATATTGTGAAATAGAAAGGGAAACAAACAAAATAGTATAACACTATGACTAGTTTGAATATTTTTTTCTCTTCTTCAGAGTATGAAATACATTTTTGTGGTCACTATAAAATTGAAAAAAAAAATAGTGAAAACCCCTTAACTTGGTTGCTATATCAATCTGTAGGAAGTAGAGAAGCTTTTCAAAAAAAACCTTTAGCAAAAAGTCCCCTCCCTGTTTTTTTTCTGCAAACATTAACCTCAAGCATTACTTCCTTCCATGTTATTTGTACACTTAACCTCAAAATTTGATCCAAGAAGTCATGAGCACATAGAAGACAGAGCCCAAAAGTCGGCCCTCTGTAGACCAGGCCTGACAAGCTTCATGGTGCAGATGAAAACCTCTCATCTCATAGAAGCTGAACCACTGCTCCTGTGGGTCTCGCCCCCCAAGTCAGGAATGCTGTAACTATGCACCTCAACCACACAAACACTTTCTTTTCAGTTTCTGGACTGGAGTTTATCTTTGCCGTGCAGAATCAATATAGCTTTGCACAGAAAAATTTGCAAGAAATCAAAAAAGTTGGTTTAAAAAGCCGGCAAAGAGGGCACCTGGGTGTCTCAATGGGTTAAAGCCTCTGCCTTTGGCTCAGGTCATGATCTCAGGGTCTTGGGATCAAGGCCCCGCATTGGGCTCTCCGTTTGTCAGGGAGCCTACTTCCTCCTCTCTCTCTGCCTGCCTCTCTGCCTACTTTTGATTTCTCTCTCTCTCTCTCTCTCTGTGTCAAATAAATAAATAAATATTAAAAATAAATAAATAAATAGCCGGCAAAGAGACACAATGGGCATAATTTCCCAAGCATGCCAGGACGGGACCATGCACTGGAGTTTATCTAAGAAAACAAAGAAATTCCCAAAGGATTACGTCGAGTTGGTTTCTCATTTTAGTAAAGATTTCTGGTGTCTATTGATTCTGTCAATTAAAATAGACTCTGCAGGGTATAATGATATTGTAAACCATGTCCAGAAATCCTCTAAATTAGAAAAGAAAATTTAGTGCCACCCAAAAGGGTTGGGGAAGGGGCAAATACAGATCATCTTTCCCAGGTGTCTGCCCTCGATTTTGACGATTTAAAAAATGGGGGTGGAGGGATGGTTGAAGAAGAAAAGAAAAACTCACATAGCTTTTTCCTTTGAAGATGACATACATTCCTATTTTTCCTCAGTTGATAAGTCCTCCAAAACACATACATAAATAAAAAATCCTTCTTACAACCAGCCATTTTGTACAGTACTGGTTTCCCATATCTTGTAAATGTTGGTTGGGGGCTGACTGGTCAAGCCTGTTGACTTTTGCCAATAGTTCATCCACCATCTCATCCTGATTGGCACACCTTATCTTCAAGTATGTGATGCCCTACCTCACTGATAACCCCAGATGGGCCAGTAAATCTCAATTTTGACTACACATTAGAATTATCTCAGAGAGCTTTAGAAAAAAAAAAATTCCCAATTTCCAAGCTGCCCCCGGGCTAATTTTTTTTCAGAATCTGTACTGGTTGGGTTTAGGAATTGATATATATACATATTTTAAAGATTTTATTTATTTATTTAACAGAGAGAGAGAGAGAGAGAGAGAGAGAGAGCACAAGCAGGTGGAGTAGTAGGCAGAGGGAGAGGAAGAAGCAGGCTCCCTGCTGAGCAAGGAGCTGGATGCCGGGCTTGATCCCAGGACCCTAAGCTGAAGGCAGTTGCTTAACCAACTGAACCACCCAGGCGCCCCTCAGGCATTGATATTTTTTAAAGCTCACCAGTGTTTATAACATGTATGCAAAGCTGAAAGCCACTGCTAGATGCCATTTTGGTATATTAACTCTGATCTTAACTGATGAAAACTGATGAACTATTAGGGAACTTAAGAAATAATGTTGTTTTCATTATACCTCAATAAATTTTTAAATAAAATTTTAATTTTATTAAAATAATTGAATGTAGTTAATTAAAAATAATTAATTAAAATTTAAGAAGAAAAAAGAAATGAATTTTCCCTTGGAAACACAATACCATCCATTAGTTTAAGACAGTAACACAAACTTGTTGGGTCTTTACTATTATGCGTAAGGAAAACATATTCCACAAATTTCCATTAATTGTAGAAGACATGCTCTCTCTTCGGGAAGGTTCATTGGAGGGAAAAATGGCACTGCTTCTGATAAACTGCCAAAGAGAACACTATAAAAAAGGTACCACATGCCTGGGTGGCTCAATCGGTTAAGCGTCTGCCTTCGGTTCAGGTCATGATCTCAGGGTCCTGGGATTGAGCCCCACGTCGGGCTCCCTGCTCCGTGGGGAGTCTGCTTTCTCCTTTCCCGCTGCTCTCCCTGCTTGTGCACTCTCTCTCTCAAATAAATAAAATCTTTTTTTAAAAAAAGTACCAATTCAGAACCAGGGTAACAGTGCTTATAGTAGTATACCACAAATGTGAGAAGCAACCTTTTCACCATTAAACTGACCCTGGCAAAGTAAGAATAGAATACTGAAGTCTGGAAGGAAGCTTTTATGATGTGCAGTCATATCCTTCTACGCCTGTACAAACAGAGTCAGAGATGAGTGTTTAGGCTAATGCTTTGTCGCTCTTGAGGGGTGTTTGAAAAACCACCCTTCTCCTCATTCCTAGTCCAGGGGTTTTGTTTTCAATATATGCAAAAATGTCTCATTTCCTGTCTGGCCAATACTAAATGCTCAATAAATTGTAGCGATTGGTAGGGGCATTGTGGGAGGAATGATTGTATTGGCAATAATAATCTCTACGAAGCTTTATTCAGTGTTATGGTCACTACCTCAAAATACTTCACAAATGAAAACAACTGTTTCTTTTGTTGGTGACACCTCACTTATTTGAAACATAGGAAGTTTCAGAGCAAAATGATGAAAAGATGGTTGTAAAAAAGGCTTTTATTAGAGCTTCCACGAAAACTGAAAATAGCCTTTTACTACTGAATGGCTCATCAACTGAACATTTTATGTAATCAATTATAAAATATATATAATGTCACCTGACTTTATCAAGAAGATCGTAGACTATCGTTGGCCTGATGAAAATACTTTGTGTATCTATAAATATATGTTGAAGAGTTAAAAGTACTTTCCTATGTTACTTAATTCTCACATATAGTCAAAAAATATAGATATTATTGCTCTTTATAATTAAAACACAAGCTTAGAGGATGAGAGGGACTTAGCTAAGGGGGCTGAGCTAGTAAGTGGCAGAGCTAACATTTCATGGCAGGTTTTCTACCTCTGAGTCCTTCATCAAGTTACATAGTTGGACCCTGTCATCACACTAGCCTCTTGAATAATTGACTTTACAGAGCTACACTGTAACTCGATGTCCTTG
Source organism: Ailurus styani (assembly GCA_002007465.1). Taxonomy (NCBI): domain Eukaryota; kingdom Metazoa; phylum Chordata; class Mammalia; order Carnivora; family Ailuridae; genus Ailurus; species Ailurus styani. The sequence goes on from LNAC01000026.1 coordinate 1,563,650, forward strand.
CTTTCCTTGAGCAAAATGGAATCTTGCTCTATTTGACATCCTGCTTTTTGAAAACATGGTACCTCATTATGTTGTAGAGTATTTCTTATTTGAAGGCTCTGGAGACAAATTATTCTCAGAATTCACAGCCGGGAAAGGATCTGTATCAACCAACAAGCTGGGAGCTTCCTCTCATTAGATTAGGAGAGTCACATGATCCACTGAGTGTCTCTCCTTGCCTCCACTTCTAGGAAACTCAGAAGGAAGTTTTGTGCTTGATCACTGTAGTGTTCTCAGTCTGGTTTTCTGTGATATACCGTCCCCGCTTCCTTCCCTCCACACCCTGCGAGAGTACTACGACCTTTATATGGGACTTTTGCTTTTCAATATTTGTCAATGATTCCATTTTATTGTACTGTGACTGTGGCAGACATCTGTAGTGTTCAATTACCTGAAGTCTATTTACCCCCTTTTGCGGTAACAGAATGTCACTATTTCTCGGTTCCTTCCTATCCCTCCTTCTCAGTCCATGTGGGTTAGAAGGGATAAATCCTGGTCTTTTAGAGCCAAGGGTGGGACCATGACACAGGCCAGGCCACTGTACTCTGGTGCTCCAACCACAGTTAATGATATGACATAAGTCTGGCCTATCAAAGCACACTTAAATGCTTTCACTAACACGACTGTAAGAGGGTGCTAATTTCCCACTAGAACGCCCAAGAATATAGGATGAAAAACTAGAGCTTCTGGCTGCCATTTTGAGCAACAGGAGACAGTGCCTGACAAAGGAGTGAACCAGAAGGAAAGCAGACCTGAGACGTGAAGACGGGGACACCGATGCCGAATGACTTCTTGAAATCTTTGAATCTCTTTGTGTTAGATGTGGGTTCTACCTTAGGACTTCACTCTGGGAACCAATAAATTCCCTTTTGTGCCTAAACCATTGTAGTTGGGCTTTTCTGGACCTTGCAGTCCAATATGGGTTAGGAAATACAATGATTTATTTTTTTACTACCACAAATTCTATTTGAAAGTAGACAGGACACAAATCAAACTAAATACACACTATGTGCAGGTTTTTATTCTTAGTATTACAATGAATCAAGACAACTTTTTGAGTAGCTGGTGGTTATGTTGGTCATCAACGCTTCTTTCACAAGGACTGGAATATAACAGCCTTATAATTCATCCTTTCTTTGTTTTGTTTCTGCTCATTAGATAGAACATAGCAAAATAAAAAATATGCTCATTTTCTTCCACGGTGGTAATAAATCTGAAGCCATTGTCAATAGACTACTTTTAAATTTCAAATAAATGGATTCCATGACCATCATGCCCTTTTCAAATAAGGATGTTTCAGCTCTTACGGCTCTAAGATGCTCAAGTTAAATTCAAAAGGCTCTTCTGGGCCAGTTACATCACTGTTGGACTTTCTTGCTGATGTATTTCTGCCTCACTACCTTTGATTTCTTTAGCAATAATGGCAAACGCATGAACCATTCCTGAAGAGTTTTCTTTGTTCTTCCATTGTGGATTGTCACAATGATTTTTATTATTTTGATTCAGTGCCTCAAGATTGGACATAACTTTATGCCTGGTCCTCCTGTCAAAGGTTCAAAGTGTGGCTTACTGTGTGTGTGTGTGTGTGTGTGTGTGTGTGTGTGTGTGTGTGTGTGTGTGTGATGGAATTAGTTTCATTTCTTAAAAATAGTTTCTAGTTACACTTTCTGTTATGAACTGAATGCTTATGTCTCCCAGAATTTACATGTTAAAGCCATAACCCCCACTGTGATAATATTTGTGGATGTGGCCTTTGGGAGGTGATTGAGGTCAGAGTGGGTCGGGAGGAAAAGCCCTTCATAATGGGATTAGTGGCCTTACAAGAAGAGGGAAAAGAGAGAGACACTTCTTTCTCTGCCCTGTGAAGACACAGCAAGAAAGAGGCTATTTGCAAACCAGGAAGAGAGCTCTCACCAGCCAACACCTTGACCCTGGACTTCCCCATCTCCAGAACTGGGAGAAATGAATTTCTGTTGTTTAAGCCACCTAGTCTGTGGTACTTCATCATGGCAAGCCCAAGCTAAGTCACCCCCTAAGGATGTTTCCAGTATGTGTGGCCTCAAATATATGGCAGACTCTATCTTTTTTTATAAGCTAGAAGTAGTAGTTTAGTGAAAAAGTCTGCTAAAATTGAGAATAAATAACCAAACTTGTGAAGTTGTATTTTATCTTCACGATGGAATGAAGATCTCCCATGAAAAGGCAAATCTTCCTTTTCAAAAGCTTGAATAGGAGAGTTCTTTAAAAAGAAATGCATCTGCTTAAATATAGGTTGCGGGAGATACAAAAAGCTAAGAAAGTTTTTGGCTTTTATCCCATAGCATTTTCATTTCAGGGTGAATTGGATGCATTTTAATTCAGGCATAACTCTGAAGTTTTCCTCCTTGTTTTCTTCCCCCTTTACTGACAGACAAACAAGTACATCTAGTCCTTTCGTATCATCAGGATGATTTGCAGCCTTCACATTATCTGTGTTTTTCCGGAGGCAGTGTTGTTTGGTGAGAGACCCTTGGTTTCCGAGTCCAAAGACCTGTTTTAGTCCTTTCTGACTAGCTGAGAGAGTTTGAGCAAACCATTTCATTTTTCCTGTTTTCCTACCAGTAAAAAGAGGGCATGAATACCCTCCAGATTTAGCTCATGTGATTTTTGTAAGGATTACACGAGTAATTCTGGCAGCTGTCCTTCTACCTAACCGACATGACTAGCAAAGACCCTTAAGTGTCTTTCTTGTGCCATGCACTGTGCAAGGCCCTGATAAAACACAGGTTTTTGAAAAAATAGTTTAAATAACACACTGCTTCAATTGCAAATCTCACAGACTGATTGATAGAGAAAGCAGACAGATAAACACGTAAAGGTGAAGCACGTAAGTGTGCTCTCTTGGAGTACTCTGAGCTAGCTTTATGAAGGCTTGTAACTATTATTATACCTGTCCTTCCACTTCTTCTTTTAATGTCCTTTTCTTAACAAGGTTATGGACTCCACGAGGGCCCTGTCAGCTTTGCTAACTACTCCATCCACCGGGCCTTCAGCATAATTATTGAGGAACTGGGAGGCCAAAAAAAAAAAAAAAAAGTCTGGGGAAGTCACTTGAGAAATTCAATGTGATATCATTTCTAGAGCCATTCAATGTTAAATGACATTTGCAGCTTAATCCTAAAAGGACAGGAAAGCCCCAACCTTCCATTTTTGCAGAACCAGAGAGCTTCGCCTTCGTATCATTCTTTGCGGATCAGTTAACTGTGTAAAATCCCTATCGCTGGACACCATTTTTCTCTTGGCCCCGACTTTACAGGAGAAAATAATAAAGTCAGGTACCAGTTTTCATCCTCTTTGACTAAATTACATTAAGCCAACACTGAAGAAAAAGAAGAGCAAAATTGATTGGCTTCATTTCCCAGGTACACAATGGTGCTCCGCTGAAATAATGGCCTTAAGTATTTCATGGTTACAGTCCTTCTGCACATTTCTGCTTTGAAGCCGTAGCTACGCCCGGCTCGTCCTTGCAGTAAATACATCACCCACGTGCGTAATCTCATTCTGTGACCTCCCGCAAATCCCAGGGACGTGTGGAATTCATCAGCTCCAAGAGACGCAAGGCTGGAGTTTGAAGAGAAAATCCTCTCCCTCTCACAATTCCAAACATATTAAAAGAAATGCCCTTAGCGGGGGGATATACATACATACATACATATATATATACATACATACATATATATATATATATATATATATATATATATTTTTTTTTTTTTGTACTGATAGGTCCCTCCCACCACATGGCGGGGGGGGGGTGTTTAACGCCTCCAAGAGGACTTTNTACATACATATATATATATATATATATATATATTTTTTTTTTTTTGTACTGATAGGTCCCTCCCACCACATGGCGGTGGAGGTGTGTTTAACGCCTCCAAGAGGACTTTATGGAAACTGGGATCCTGAACGAACACAGAAATTTTACTGGTATCTGCCATTAATTTATTCTGTTTTCTAAAACCTGATCCCCAGGAAAGAGATGCGTTGGGAATTATAATTGAAAACAGGGAATTCTGGTGGGGTTGGGATGATATTTTTTAAAAGATAGGCATTCATAACTTACCATGGGCTCTGCACATCAGGAAACAAGATCAGAAGGATGTTCTTAATTTGGAAAAGTTTCAGAGCCTCTCCACGTTTATTTATTTATTTATTTTTAAATTTTCCAAGAACGAAGGGAAGGTTGAGGAAGATTGTCGATAGAAAATAAACAGGCCCTTTGGCTCTGAAAATCACCTCAGTGGCAAAGAGCTGACATTTTCTAGCCATTGTGACCTTATTTGAGAAGATTATATTGCCTTGTCAGGTCAGAACTTGTGTCGGAGAAGCAAGTGTCAACTTTCTGCTTCAAGATTAGGCAGGCAGGAGTTGGTACGTCTGGTTAGGCGGGACCCAATCTGCCCTTGACCGTCGCTTTACACTTGTTCTTTACGGCAGAAATCGTTTTCCAAAAGCTCTCAGAATGGTGCTGACGTGTAGGAAAGAAAGCTTCATCTCATTATTTCTCCCCAAGCAGCAGATGCCTCTATGATAATAGGAAAATTAGAATATTATTGAATTTTCCTAATGGCATCAACTTACTACCCTAAAGTCTGGTATTTTTTAAAGTCCATTAAAGGCTGGAACCCATGGCTTTTTTAGAAGCTCTTTTCCCTTCTCCAGAAACACAAAGGAGAAGTTTCTAGTATTGTGTACATTGGAATAGTATGTCTCCAAAGATCTGAATAATCATTTATTACTGAAGTATAACCTAATTTTATCACATTATAACTTTCCTTAAGAACAATTTATACTGTGTGTGGAAGAGACAGAGACAGACAGAGACAGAGAGAAAGAGAGAGAAAATAAGATGGGAAAATTACTAAAATCTTTCAACTGTCTAAGTTTGTTGGGGTAATTTGATCTTTTCCTCTGGGGCACACAGGGAATAGTATTTACTGAAACTAATATTATCAAGATGGTGACAATTCCCCCCTTGATATATAGGCTTTGAAATGCTGACGAAGTCAATGTAAACAGGCACAGCTCACCTTTGTGACTTGGTTCCTCTGGAAAGATAGACTATAGTCCCCGCTTTGTTTCCTACCAATCCCCCTCTCTCCTCACATACCTTCCGCTGCAAAAGGATATTCTAAATTTATCATCGAATTATAGGCAGTTGGAGAGCCCTGCCACTGAAATAAATTGTTTTCCATAAGTCATGTTTGTGATTTGCAAATGCTGGAAAAGCCACGCAGAAACTGTGGGGGGAGAGAAATCCCAAGTCCAGTCCCTGCTGTGCACAGAGCCAAACTCAGGGCTCAGTCCCATGACCCTGAGATCATGACCTGAGCTGAAATCAAGGGTGGGGGGTTTAACCAACTGATCCACCCAGGTGCCCCGAAAACTGTAATTTTTAATGCTAGACCACCGTTGAAAGCATTTAAATTCAGAGCAGCACTTATAATCCCAAACCCTATACCTGGTATGTTGGATTTGACTATCTTTTTGCAAAGATCCATTTCCTTTTATACTCAACTCTTAATTCATCTGATGAGAATTGGGATAATTAAAACCTAATTTCAGTGGGAAAGTTCTGAAAATGCTTAAAAATGGGTTACCCTCTAGTTCACTGTTTTAAAAAAAAAATTGAATAGGTTCAGAAATCTTGGTATGGATTCAATTCACCATATGTCCACTTAATGATTATTTGGAAACAACAAGGAACAGACCTCCCACAGACAACTCTCTTTATTACTAGATTTCTTCAAAGCATAGGCTCAGAATACAATATGTTTTGAGCTTGAAAATGGATAAGAAGCTGGCCCCAAGAAGACTAGTAAATGAATTTAACTGGTCCTTGGACGGTTATCCAGAAAGACCTTCATACAATATATGCAGTGAATTGTAGCCTTTTATCCCTTTGTATTCAAAGGCATTATACGCTCAGTATTACAAATGTGGAGGGAAAGGGTTATAATGGTGAGTAGAATTGGGGGGATCTATCCTGTCAAATTTGTGCAGTTCCAAAGAATCCTGACTCTGGAGAGAAAAGATCTGAGTGCCCGTTTGGTAATTATTCTTTAAGCCTCAGGATCCTTATTTCGTTAGAGCGATAGAATAACAATCTCTCTTGGTTCTTGTGAAAATGAAAATAGACGATATGTAAAATAGAGGGTTTATAAAACATAAAGCACTATGCAAATGGGATACGTTATGTTTTTTTAATTATGTGGCAGATCTGGGGCATCGATATGATAAAATAGGTATTATTTATTTTAGGATAATGTCAGTGATGGGGTGGAACTGGCTTGTGCTGGTTTGTACTGGCTTGGGAGAGGGGATTGTTAATGTTTCAGGAATTATGTGAGCTGGTCGAAATGGCAGTGGAGCTTGAAATCAGCCATGGCAGGGGTATTGACACCATGGAAATGGGCTAGTTCTACAACCAGGGTTTGTTCCCTGTCCCCTCCCTCTCTCCTGACAGCTAGTTGACTGGGACATCACTGGAAACTCATCCTGTAGGCTTGGGTAGAGTTCCAGCAATCTGTCACTAGGTAACAAAACCACTCCAAAATTTAGCAGCTCATAAAGCAGCTTGTATACCATTTGTTATATTCTGTGCAGTGACAGGTCTCAGCTGGGTGGTTCTCTGCTCCAAGGTGGTATCAGCTAGGACTGCACTCAGCCAGAGGCTTTACTGAACAGGACGATCCAAGATAGCTTAGTCTTGTGGTTAGCAGTTGGTATGAACTATTGACTGGGTTCTTATCTGAAACTGTCCATAGAAGCACTTAGGTTCTCCTTCATATGGTCCCTCATGTGACCTGTGTTTCTTACAATGTTAAAGCTGGGTTTCCAAGTAAGAACATTCCAAGTATGAAGGTAAAAGTTATAGATCTCCATGGCCCAGTCTTGGAAGTTACAAAATTACTTTCCTCACATTCTACTGATCAAAATAAATAAATGCCAAAGATTTTGCTGCCATGTTTAATTAATCACAGATATTGTGATATCTGAATTCATAGAAACCCAAGAGTATTCATTAAGTTGGGTGCCAATATTTTTAATGAGTCCCTTCCTAATTTCTTCCTTAACTGGAGATAAATTTTATTGCTTTATGCTACATATTTTGCCAAATTTAAAGTCTCCCTTAGTCTAGATGTGTCACCTACACAACTGGACAAATACACCAGACTACTGAGGATTTACTGAAAAGAGAATTAAGAAAATTTTCTACTAGTCCTCTAAAACACAATGGATTCCTAAAAGAGTATATCAAGTATTTTGAAGAATGGAAAGGAGTTAATCATAAACCTAACCAGGAGTTGTTTGAGTGACTGTGTGATTCAAGTTTGTAAGGCGACCAAAGCAGTTTCCCAGGCATCTTGAAACAGTGAACAAAGTACAGCTGGGTTAGATGTAGACTGGAATGCTATACCGCCCTCCAGTCTAGGGAGGCCCTGTTGGTCAGCAAACATCACAAGAAGAGCACAGAGCACAGGATTTGTGTCAGTTATGATGCTCCCAGCTCTAAGAAATAGAAAGCCTAATTAAATGAGATTTATCATCCCACAAAATGAGAATTCTTGAGTCTGGTAGTTGCAAGGTTGTTTAATTTAATAGCTCAATCACGTCAAGGGTTATGGGCCTGCTTCTTTGTGTTTTCTCTGGGCTTCACCCTCACAGTGGGTGGCAGGCAATATACTGTGTTGCTCAGATCCAAACACTAAATCCTCATATGGCAAAGTCTAAGGGCAGAGCAGAAAATCAGGTGAGAGGAGGAGGAAAGGCAGTTCTGTTGCCCTCATCTCTTTCTCTCTCTCTAGGGAAGAAAAATATTTCTCTCTCTGCGGGGGAAGAAAAATTATTTCCCATACCACTTACCAGATTTCCTCTAACATCTGATTGGTCAGAACTGGGTCTCATGCCCCTCCTTCAACCATTCACTAGCAAAGGGGAATGGATTAACTATGATCCAGCTGAACCAATCCCTTGGAACTTTGGGGAAGACTGTCTTTCTTAAATACATCATTATCAGATATCTGAACAAACTGGAGTTGTACCGGCAAGAAGGAAGGGGGATATGGCTATGGGGTGGGAGTGGAGGCAACCAATAGTGTCTTCTGGGTTGATTTTTTTTTTAAAAATTTATTTATTTATTTGAGAGAGAGAGAGTGTGTGTGTGTGTGTATGTGTGCTTGAGTGTGGGGAGGGGCAGAGGGAGAAGGAGAGAAGCAGACTTCCACTGAACCCGGAGCCCCATGTGGGGCTCCATCCCTGGAACCTGAGATCACGACCTGAGCTGAAATCAAGAGTCCGATGCTTAAACAAGTGAGCCACCCAGACCACCCCCCCCACCTCTGGGGTTGATTCTTAAAATGGCAGCATGGTTCTGAGGGACCGAGCCACCTAGAAGTGCAAAAACTTAGTGTAGACCCTAGAGCTAGGTGTAGGGTCTTAGATAAATAAGCTGGGGTCCAGAGCAGTGTCAGCAGAGAATTGAGCAGTAGAAAGGAGTAACCTAGATTTACTGAGCACCAAGCTAGGCGGCTCCCCCCTTCCAACATCACATTTAATACCCTAAAAGGAAGATGCTATTATCTCTGTGTTAGGAATGAGGCTCAAAGAGAAAACTTAAAAAGTTAGTGAAACTAGAAATGAAAATGCGTGTCTTTTTGGCCTGGCTCAACACCATGCTGATGAGAGCCATTTCATGTTCCCCTTTATGCGAGATACTGCTCTGTCCTCTTGTATCTCTCCAACATCCTCACCCTCTCCGCTGCTCCCACACCACTGCTGAAAGGGAGGAAAGCGGTGAGCAATAAGAGCTAAGAGCTTCCACATTTTGTCATAGATACCAAGGCCCTGTCTCAGAGCCCTGTACTGAGGGAATAATAAGAGAAGCAAAAAACAGTCATACAGACAATGGTGACAGTACATTGCGGTCTTTTATTTAATGTCACTGACCTCATCAATTTGGCCAATTTGAGGTGAACTGGTGGTTGGATGCATCAATATTAAGGGTGAATACCCTGAATACTCAGATTAAAACTCAAATTGGTTTTGAAATTCAGAATTATTTTGATATTGGATATTTTCACGGTTAACGGTACTGAAAGACCTCACTGCATAAATGCTTTGACCTCAGAAATTTGGTGATTACCTGTGTGTTCTTCTTCTTTCGAGCTGTTTGATGGAGAAAGTGGCTGGATGACTGACCTCTGCTATAGAGGACATTTCAGCAAGAAAACGGTCATTAGACCCTTCATATTGCTTTCTCCACTAGGCAGCCACGTCGATCACAGATTATTCTGTTTTCATCTGAGTCTTCAGGAGGCCACCAGACAAAGGCTCCTCTCTTTGGGAAACATTTCAAGAGGAGCTTATTCTAGGAGGCTTTCTTGGGGGGGGGGGCGAAGGTAGCAGGGGTCACTTTGGGCAGGATATTTTCAGCCCATAGATTAAGTTGTTTATGGGCCTACAAACACATTCCCTTCTGTTAAATAGAGTGAAGCAAACTTACATCACTCCCCATAACATTTTCTAACATATAATGTTTCTTTCTTTGACATACAAGCTATGTTGTAGGATGGCGAACATCCAGGGGGAATTGCAAAATTTAGGCAATGACTCAGACCCTCCAATCCCCCAATGCTTTCATATTCGTTTCATTAAAATATTTTGCAAATGACCAGATACTTATCTGGGTTTTGCAGCTTTCATCCTAAAAGCAGTGCCATTTAGATGGTACTTCAACTTAGACCTGCATAAGTCGTATCATATTTATAACTCTTTTTTTTTTTTTTAAATCCCCCCTGCAATGCCTTGTTCTCAGCAAAAGAGATCAGGAACTTGGTGATAATGGATCACAAACAAAGAAACAACAAGAAAAACTACCCAATGGTGCCTTTATCCTAGTTTCTCTTGGCTCAACACATCTTTAAAAGTGGCAAGCATTTCCCCAGGGAGAGCATCCAGCCAACAGCTTGAAAACACAGTGCTTTTAGAAGCCTTTGGCTGTGAGCATGAACCAAGGTGATGACTAGGGCGCTTGTTTGGCTAGAGTCTTTGTTCCATTCGTGGCAGGGTAGCAGTGAAATGTGGAAGAAAAACAAATTTTAATAAAAGAAAAGCGACTCACACAAAAACACATTGCTCTGGCTATCATGGTCCTTGGGTTCTGGTAAATTAGGATAATTGTCCCCGGTGCCCATGCGTGTGTGTCTGGGGGGGAGGGTGGGCGCGCGGGGGTGGGGGGCGGTGTGTGGCACAGGCACATGCTGAAGAGGGGGAGGGGCCCTATTGCAGCTGGGCATGTGGGGGAGGAAAAAACCCCCTCCAGCTGTTGCCAGACAAGAGTGGGGTCTAATTCATACATAATGCAGGCAGTCAATTATGCATGCCCGTGCATATTATCAGACATATATGTCGCAGAGGGAACAAATAGCCATTTTCAAACTCAAATTCTTCCAGGGAGGGTAGAATGAAAGGCCCTTTTGTCCTTTTGTGTACTTTGAAGGTGGGTCTGCCACTAGGTCTTTAGGAAGGGCCTGGAGAGAAACCCTGGCTCCATCAGGGGGCCCCCCCCTCTGACAGTCTGGAGGGGAAACGTTTTGAAGCATATGTTAATAAGTATATATCTGATTATTAACTCACTTCCACGGAAAGCACACACTCTCTGCTCTGCTTCTCTTAGGACTGCCCGAACAATGCCGTCAGAAAAAATGGACCTTAAACCTTATCATCACCTACTCTTTCTAATCAATCTCCTCAGCCATCATGATCAGGAAGAAATTAATTTCCTGCTTCAGTGAGGAAAGTTTTAGCTTCCAAAATGGACCAGACTTTACTTTCTGCTCTGTCTTTTCGTTCCCCTTTCTTTTGAGCGCCCCACGCCAACAACACTGTTCTGTAATAACACAGGTACAACGTGGGGGCTGCTTTCCTAGCTAACCCTGCCTGCCCTCTTTCACTGAACTGCCAAATTTTGTAATCATATGTTTGAGAGACATCTAAAGAAAATCAGAAAGCTGCTCAGTGTACACATTCATCAAGTTTGTGAATTGCGAGTATAGATGCTGAATCTGTCTGGTGATAGTGACATCCCTGCCCCTCTTCCTCCTTCAAAAATCCTCACTCTCTCCTTGATGCTCCTATCTACAGGGTACAGTGAAGACAAACATACTCTATTGTAACTCTGATCCCAGGTCAGGGGTGATTGGTTCAGGGTTGGCTAATGAAGTGGGATTTTTTTTTTTTTGGTCCCATTGGGACCAAAAAAAAAAAAAAAAAAAGGCCGATTTTGCTATTCAGAGCTGTAAAGTTCCAGAGATGTTGGCTGTAATGTTTTCCACATGTGGCAAAGAGAGAGTGAATCCTAACAGTTTTGTTGTCCTTGGTTCCAATTTTTTTTCTGAGATCAAGTAATGTTCTTAGTTTTCATGAAACATCTCAGTATCCTCATTCATAATAAATTATCCTCTGCGTTTCAGCTGGTTTGAAATGAGTCTCTGTCCCTTGCTGAGAACAGAGTCCCAAGTAACACAGCAGCTCTCTTTTCAAAAGAAAGTTAAACTTTGTTCCTGACTTGGGTCTGTGTTCCACGCTGGGAAGAGAGGTAGCACCTGACTTAGAGAAAAGAAAGCAGGATTTAGTGCCAAGGCTTGTTTTAAATTCCTCTTTTGTCTTTTACCAGCTCTGCGCCTTTGGGTAAACTGCTTAACCTCTCTGATAATATAGGCTCCCCTGAAGTACTGTTTTTAGCCTTGGAGATAACGCGTGTTAAGTAGCAAGATTATCATAGGTAACCAATGAATGGTAACTCTACTCTGAAAATAACTATCGCAATACTTAAAAAAAAAAAATCTTGAAAGTGTAAAAGTGCAAAGCAGATTCAGTTTATTCGGCTCACTTTTTTCTTTTCCTTTGCTTCCCACCTTCTTCCCTCCTTTTTTCCTTCTCTCCCTGTCATCCTTCCTTTGCTGTTTATTTCCCTTTTAGAGAGCTGGAGATGGTGCAGGGTTTCCAGTATTCACCCATTCGCTACCAGAAGTAGACGGAGCACTAGCGCAGTCCCTTTGGAGCACACACTCTTTACCAGAATTATGTTCACCATTGTTTTGGATCCACTGTTTCTGGCTTCTAGGTTTCTGATATGACGCACTGTCTTCGGTGGGGGTTCTCCAGGTCCAGAGGCACAGATGTTCCTAGCAGTAGTTAACTGGGAGGGGCTGGGGGTGGGAACAACACCCGTGTGGGTGAGTGAGCAGCAGGAGGGGGCAGAGGGGGAGCACGGCCCGTGCTGAAGCTGTCACCGGGGCCTCAGTGCGTCCCCCACAGACGGAGCTCTTGAGCTAGGATGGCCTTCAAAGTTACCCCACGGAGGCAAGGCAGCTGGGCCTGCATGCCCCTGCATTCACAAGGAATCCTGGGTAGCAGGCTACTCCAGACAGGACGTAACCCCGGAGCCAGGCCGTCCTCTTGGGCCCAGGGCAGTCTTGGAGAGGTGCTCAAGGATCAGAGTCAGCATCTGGCACTCTCAACATCTGGTAGGGTAAGTCCCTGGGTCCCTGGGTCCTAAAGCAGGTGTCTACTACTCTGATTCAGCAGTGTGTCTTCCAATCCTTCATCATAGTAACTGAATATTGAGCAAAGGATTCTTTATGCAATAGAAGAGACAACCGTGCAAAACATCCTCCAAACATATTTCTAAAATGTCACTCTCTCTACCCCCTTAATCTCAGACTTATTTGCTGACTTATATGATTTGGGAAAAAGTCTTCAGCCACAGTCTACTACAAGGAAAACAGTCCTTGCAGAAGAAAGTGATAGTAAGATGTTACCAACTATAGTCTCATTTATACTGTCCAAACAAGGTGCCAAATTCCATGTGTGGAAGCCATCACCTCCACTGTAGAATCTTGCATTTTAAATTCCTAGACAGACTGATCAGAAGAAATGTATCCAGTAATCTCTGTAATCCAATAGGGCACTAGACAAAAGACCTGTATCGTCAGCATGGGTTGGGAAAGAATCCGATGTACTACAACTTATCAGGCAGGAAGATAGGGCCTTTAAGGACTAATGGATTAATAAAAAAGAGAGAAATAGAGGAGAATTAAAATTTCACCCTACCTTATTTTATATTTCATTCAAAATAGGATGACATTCTATCATTCTAATCAAGCTGGATCATTCTAATCAATTTGGAAATAGGTCTCTTTTGAGGACATCTGAATGATTCATTATAGGTTTTGTATAGGTCGCAAAGATGGGGCATTCACTCCTAAACAGCTCTGTTGTGGGATTTTTCTCTATCTAGCTATCTATATATCATATGTGTATATTACATATACATATGTGTGTGTATGTGTGTGTATATATATACGTGTGTGTATATGTATATATATAAAACCATTGTGTCTATCCATACATTTAGCCAAATGACTGGAGGACATTAAATTGTTTGCCATTATGCTTTCCAAAAAACATACTAGTGTGAAAATTATACTTTAAAGCTAATCATGTTGGTTTATGTACAATGGTAGATATTTGTGGGTTTAGAAACTCATAATTTTTTCTTTTTCCCGGAAACTATTGTCCTTCTAATCCCATCCGTGAGGTTGTATTAAGGAGTACAAAGTTTTTACACAACCACGCCCTGCCCCTGCCATAGTTGATTGTTCTAGGAATGAGCATCTGACCAACGTGAGGTCAATGTTTTCTCTTCCCAGAATTTAAGAACTGAATCAAGGGCAGAGAAGTCAAACTCTCATTGCCAGTGGGACTCTCCAGGTGTAAGCCTTGGGGACTATCAGTGGCCTCAGTTCCTGCAATGGGGAGCATGCCATTATGTGGAGAGAAGCAGAGAAAGAGAGAATAATAGATGGAAAAAAGAAGAGTGGGCAAGGTCTCAGTGGGTGGCTGAGGCGTCCTTGGCTTGTGGCAGCATACCCCAGTTTCTGCCACTGTGTTTAGGATCGCTCCGAGTCTCTTTGTCTCCCCAGATTCCTCTGCCTCTCTCTTATAAAGCCACCAGTCATTGGATTTAGGTTCCACATATATCCAGGATTACCTCATTTGAAGAGCCTTAGCGACATCCGTAAAGACCCTTTTTCTAAGTAAGATCACATTAACAGGTCAGTTCTGGTAGAACTGCCTTTTGAGGGGGTCCCTATTCAAGGCATACAAATGGCTCTCAATCCAGGGTGACTTTTCCCTTCAGGATCAATTTCACGTGAAACATTTTTGCTTGTCACTGCTGGGGTGGGTGATGGTACTGACATGTAGGGGATAGAGATGCTGCTCCACATCTTAAAAGGTACAGGGAAGTTCCCAGCAACAAAAAAATAACCTGGTGCCTAATGCCACTAGTGGTTGAGAAACCCTGCTTAGACGTATGGCCATTGTGGTAATCGAGCAATCTGGTGAACGCTGGCTGTGGACCACTCATGTAGGTGCTAGCTAAATACAGAGACTCCCTGAGAGAATGATCTAGCACCGGGGAAGTCATCACTGCCTAACTTAGCAAATAACCAATTACAACTAATATAAGTGCTATGAAGCAGAATAGTTACCTAATTATTTTACACATATAAAGTCACGTTATCCACAAAGATCTTAAATTCTTATTTCCACAAGTATAAAATTCACATTTTTCATATTTCCATCTTTCTGAAACCTGAAATGTATAAAATATATACACTTAACGTGTATCTTCAATGTGGCATTGATTCTTATTTTGCCTTACAAACCATCATTAAGCTGATGGAGTTTCTTAAAATACAGGTTATCTTTGATCTGAAAACATAATATCATAATACAGATTTTTCTCTTAAAAAGCACTGAGATAAATAGATAGGAAGGACTCTAAGTTTTTTATTTTGTTTTGTTTTGCTTTCTGGTACAAATTGCCAGGCCTTCTATAAGACCTAGCAAATCGGAATCCATGGGGATTAGATCTGGAAGCAGCATTTTATCGGGTTCCCAGGTGATTACCCTTTAGATGATTCAGTAGTTATTCAGTCTTCAGATTTGAAATTTATTGATATGAAGAAAATACTAGGTTTGGAGAGAAGGTTTTAGTCCTCCACCAGTTCGCTGACCTTGGGTAAGCTAATCAACTCCTTTTGGACATCACCTTCTGCATCCAAATAGTGGTTCTCAAACTTGGGGTGCACTGATACAAATATCACCTTAACTGATACAAACATTGTGTCAGAGAATCCATGATGATGTAAGTTAATAGTCGAATAAGAAAATGGGTGAGAAAAGAGAGCTCTTTCTTATAGAATGCCAACTACTATGTATAGAAGGAATGTCAGGATTAGAAAATCACTCATAAATGCTAAAGCTAGTAGTAAAAATTTGATGAAGAACAGGCTATTTATATATTTTCAAAGTAACTCTCCATAAAAAAACTTGTTAATTCCAAATCAAAAAAATAGTAACTCTACAGTAGATAACCCTGGCAAGGACCACCTTAACTAAGTGACCGAAACTAATATCACAGATGTTGGGAGAAAGTGACGAATCATGTGCCTCCTGGCGTGATACACCAAGAGAATCACGATGCTACCTTCATGATATTCCTGCCCCAAATGCCTAACTTCTATGTAATTATGAGGGAACATCAGACAAGCCAAAATGAAGAGCATTCTACAAAATAATGGGCATGTACTCTTCAAAAATATCAAGGTCAAGAAACACAAAGAAAGACTAAGGAACTCTTTCAGACTAAAAAAGACTAAAGAGACATGACGATTAATTACAATGCATGATTTTGGATAGGATAATTGACAGAAACTGAATATAGGTTATGGATTAGATAATAGTAGTGTATTAATATTAAATTTCCTGATTTTGATCATAGGACTGTAGTTATGTAAAGAATTATCTTATTCTTAAGAAAATCCATACTGAAGTATTCAGAGGTAAAGAGACATGATGTCTGCAATCTACTCTCAAATGGTTTTGAGAAAAAAATTATCAATCATCTATCTTTCTATCTAGACAGATATATAATAATGATGTCAAAATGTAAAAATTGATTAATCTGGGGATAGAAGAGTACTTTATTATTTTTTTAAAGATTTTATTTATTTATCTGACAGAGAGAGAGAGAGAGCAGGAACACCTAAGCAGGGGGAGCAGCAGACCAAGAGGGAGAAGCTGACTCCTGGCCAAGCAGGGAGCCCGACCTGAGGCTAGATCCCAGGTCCCTGAGATCATGACCTGAGCCGAAGATAGTTGTTTAACCAACCGAGTGACCCAGGAACCCCAGAAGAGTACTTTATATTACCCTTGCAACTTCTCTTTAAGTTTATACCAAATAAATAGTTAAAGACAATCCCATTCTCACTCTCCACTTTTTGGAGATAAACACTGAGTATTTATGTGCTTCAAAGAACAAAGACAGTACAAGAAGTAGTAAGAGTAACTGATGAGGATTTAGTTGAAAGAGTTTTAGTCCCCGGTTAAAGATTTTTATTATTTACTTCTGAACTTTTTTGGGGAAGCCAATCAGTACACTCACTGTCAGAAGCCGAGGTCATGCACTTGAAAGGAGGGGGAGCAAAAAGCAATAAAGACAGTTTTGGGGGATGTCCTTTGAAAATGCCCTAGAGTAGGGCTTTCATGCTTTAAAGTGCATAAAAATCACCTGGGGACCTTGTTAAATGCAGATTCTGATTCAGCAAGTGTGGAGCAGACTGAGCTTCTGCATTTCTATTAAGCTCCCGAGATGCTATTATTCTGAATACTACACCTCCAAAGGCAATTCTGAGGCAAGAGCAGGGGTCATCAGACAGGCACCTGTTTTTATAAAGTTTTATTGGCACACCCAGCCATGTCCACTCGTATACGTGTTGTCTATTGCAGATTCAAGTAGCTGCGGCAGAGACCCCAGGGCAGACAATACCATAATACAATAAATGATAATTATCTGGCCGTTTTACAGAAGAAGTTTGAGCACCCCTGGCCTATAATGATTAACAGTGACAGAATCCAGAATCGAAATGTCTGATTTTGCAATCTGGCTTTGCCACACATAAACATTGTGCCTTGAGTTGGTCAGCTTCTCCGAATCCATTTCCTATCTAAGGAGAGGATAATAATAGTACACAAGCTTCATAGAGCTGTTGGAGGATTAAACTGAACAGTACAGGTAAGGAATTTAGCATGCAAATGTAAGTGTGCCCAAGATACCCTAAAAGTCTAAATTCTGAGGCTCTACTTCCAGCAATGTGATTTGCGAGGTTTGGGGTGGGGCTTGGGAGTCCATATCCAGAAACATCCCCTCTCAGAGGATTCTGATGCAAATGATGCAAAAGGCCACACTTGGAGGCCCGTGTTCAGCAAGTTCTTGTGCTCACCGTATATTCAAGTCCACTCACCCCATTGTTGGTCCTTCCCCTCCTCACCCTCCTCATTATCTTTCTTTAAGATACCCCTTGCTGCCCCGCATCGTCCCTGACTCTGGGGCTCCCAGTCAAACAGTCCTTACACTCAGGTTTGCTTTCCAACTTGTCCCTATGACTGTAGCTTGACTTTCATTCCTAACCTATTAATAACCCTCTTATTAATAACTTATGAATGAAATTCCTTTTGGGTGATTATAATTTCTCCCCCTTGCATATCTTACACGTGACTCACCCTAAAATGGTGCTCTTAACGTTCAACCTGGCTGTGACCTAGATTCAGCTCTTGGGTGGGGCTTGACCACCATTTAGTTGGAGTGACTGGAGAGGACCACTGAGTGGGGTGAGTAGTTCCTATTATCACTGTTGGGAGAGAGTTGATGGAGCAATGGGATATCTTTTCCACAAGTCATCTAAGAAGGTAATTATGGTCTGTAAACATACAGCCTCTACCTTTGAAAGTACTCTGCACTAGAAGTAGCAGGTATAAAGTGTTTTTGAAAATCAGTGGTATTTATATCCTACCTTACAATATGTGTTCATTACTATAACGGTGGACTTTGCAAAAGTTTTTTCAACTGCCCCTCCCCCCACCCACACACCTCTACACATGCAAACAAAAACCTCACTGATTCGAATGGATTTTGGTCTTGCTGAAGAAAGAAAGCATAAAATGAATTATGCTTATAATTAGGAATTTTAAGTCTTAATATCACCATTTCTTCAGAGTGTTTTTTTAAATTTAATTTAATGTAATTTATTTATTTGTCAGAGAGAGAGAGTGCACAAGCAGGAGGAATGGCAGGCAGAGGAAGAAGCAGGCTCCTTGCTGAGCAAAGAGCCAGTTGCAGGACTCGATCCCAGGACCCTGGGATCATGACCTGAAACGAGGGCAGATGTTTAACCAGCAGAGCCATCCAGGCATCCCCAGAATGTTTTTTTTAACCTGTCAAGAATTCAGTGGTATCTAGTAATTTTTCATTATGTACCAGTAATTAGTTGACAAGTTAACAAAATCAGACACCGGATCTTTTGAGTAGCCTTAAATTACCCTTTATTATCCCACTTTTTATTTACTGAAGGAATAAAAGGTATTATTTCTGAAGACAGAGAGAGTGTTAGAGCTCATTTCTAAGCTAATTGAAAGTCACATTTTGGTATCTTTTTCACAGTTTAGGCTAACTTTGACCCCTGATTAGGCTATTTTTAGCACGTGATTTCTTTTCTCCTATATACACACAAACTAAATCAGGTGGTATGCTGTGCTAACAAAAGTCTGGGATATTTTGCAAATGCTTTGGTTTTTTTTTTTTATATATAAGGTAAAAGAAAAAGAAGAGTTATATTTATCTCATTTATTTCTAGTCATAGAGGTTGTCATTGTTTTAGTTTAAGAAATTGAGGTCTTGACTATATATACAATTTTAAATTCACTTAATTAAGCAGAAATGGTTATATTTGGATATGATTTTTACATCCCATTATTCCTTTCAGTTTAAGATGTGGTCATTGATTTTGTTTTTCACTTTTAGCTTGAACTATAAATTACTTCCCTCCTTTCCTCTCTACCTATGATCTCACTCCCACCTCATTCAATAGATGTAGGACATATCAGTGTACTGAAGCAAGGTATACAGATGAAAAGTTAAAAGAACAGAGAAAGTCATGTTAAGGGTGATGAAGACCTGAGGAAGAAATTAATTTTGTATTTGTACATTTTTTTGAAAAGCATAAAAACTCGACTATGAATAAAATAGAAAAAAATGAACATCCCTTTCAATCTAAGAAAAAACCTTGGTATTACAGCAATGCTACCATTTATTGATTACTTTTTGCCAGGCTGTGTGCTGAACAATTAATTCACTTACTAATTCATTCACTTTTTCAATAGTTCCAAAGAATATCTTTTAAGCCCCTGCTCTGTGCACTATGTTAGGACCAAGGGGCTGGGGATAAAACAAAGTTCTTCCTCCTAAGAGAGAAGAAGCTCTAATCTTGGAAGAGAGACACTAAGCATAGAAACAAATATATACTATGTTAAGTGGAATACAAAAGGGAGTGGAGCAAGAGTCTTCTTGGCTTGGCTCTCCAACAAAAGCTGCTTAATAAGCTGGAGTTTGAACGTAGATCTTAAGGCAAGATGGCAGGGAGCTCTGAGAGTATTTAGGGAGAAGAGAATTCTGGGTAGAGGAAAGAGGAAATGCCATGTGCATGGCATATTTGAGGAAGACTGTGGCCGCCTGTGTGGCTATAGTGGAGTGAGCATTCGCAGAGAAGGCTAAGAAGGGAATCAAGAAAGTGGGTGAGAGGTAGATCCTATAAAGTGTTGAGGTCATGATAAGGACTTTGGAATACACACAAGAGATGAAAGGCCATTGGAAGGTGTTGAGCAAAGGAGGGAGATGATCATTAGGTTGACATGTTGAGAAAAAGAATTGGGAGAGCAAAAAGATAAAAATGGGAAAGCCAATTAGAGAGTGTTTGCAATTAATGTCTAGGTTAAGAGTGGTAGAGATTGCCTAGCTCTTTCCCAAACCCATTTTCTCTTCCCCTAAACACACAGCTAGACTTTTTCCCAACTCCTTTTCAGTAAGGTTTGACCATCTAACTGCTTTCTGACTTCTAGAATGTGAGTAAAGTGAAGTATACCACTTTCAGGCCTGGCCCCCAAATATTCCATGTGCCACTTCCATGCTCTTTTGCTTTTGCAGCTTTGATGCCAGTGTTGAGGATGCAGGGCCACAGGGATGAAAGTGGGTGTTCCCAGGTTCACTGCTGAGAGAGATGACAAAAGTTGATTATTGATCAAGAATGTTAAAGCAAACTTCTCTGATGTTAAACCATTGAGATATTCTGAAGCAGCAGCTACTAATACCTCATCTAGAAAGTGATGGGTCATTTTTCCTCGGACGGGGGTGCTAGAAGTGAAGATGATGAGGAGTAGTCAGATTCTGCATAATTAGTAGAGTGACTGGAATTTTCGAAAGAAAGATTGGAGGAGGACTAATTCTGTAGGGTGGAAATTCAAGAGTGTAATTAAGATTGAGATGCCTGATGTTACCTTCATGACTATATTGTCATATAAATATTGTTACCTTCATTTTTAGGATGAGGAAACAGAGGCTTGGTGAGGCCAGTGATTTCATCAAGGGAATGTGTGAGGACAGGAATCTGAATTCAGCTGTGGTGAGTTTGTTATACTCTGGCATACTGTCCTTTCCCAGAACATGACACACACCCACATAGGGGACATACATTTAGCAAACAAAAAAACATCACAATGAGGTGGTACTTTCTGAGGTAACTCATTTAAAGAAGAAAAGGGAGCGGGAGAGAAAAAAAAGTAAAGTGATAATAGAAATGACTGGATTTCAGCAAAGCAAGATTGATGCCATTTCTGCCACTCAGCCTGAACAGCGAGGCTTGGTGCCCTGTGTGACACAGAATCCTGAGAGCATGGTGGACCAGCCAAGTCCTCCAGCTGAAGCAATGAGTCTTTGCAGGGACTTTGCTTCTGGACGTGGCAAATCCCAACTTTAGATGTGAGTTCTAAGTTATTAGCCAGAAGAAGCCAGGCATATCTTAGCAGATTATCGTCCAGAAACTAGATCTGAATAGCAACTTCATGGTAGAAGCCAGGGAGACCGTCTGACAGTCTTCAGATCTGAAGCCCCCCACAAAGTCTGTCAAGCTGTGAACTGTCACTCCCCCATACACAGATGACATCTTGAAGATGAGCAAGGAGAAGAAAAGAAAGATCTACAAGACAGAAATTACCCGAAAAGCACCGAATCATTCAAAAGAGACTATTTAAGTGGAAACATATTGGGACCCCATTATTTGGTACATTTAAAACCTGTCTCCTCCCCAACTCCCGGTGGAGTTAGGGTTCACAAAGAAGATTTGATCACGTCTATGGAAGCAAAGAAGCTGGATTTTTGTTTTGTTTTGGTTTGGTTTTTTTGCTCACAAAATTCTCTATGCACGGTATATTTATGGCCCATTCCACCACTCAGTTTTTACTCAAATGTTACTCTTTCTCTAAGACTATAAAAATTGTGTAAATAGAGATGATTCTCTGCTCTACTCTATTGTCCAAGGAAATTTGAATTATTTTTTTTTTTACCGGGTTTTGGTTTTTGTTCTTATTTTGTCTTACTTTAATTTGAATGTGTCAGGGAATTAAGGAGCCTGGAGGTAAACCTCAGGGAGGGTTTCGAGCTAACTATGATAGCAAGCTAGGGAAATCAAGGAATTCAAACCCTCTTGTGAAAGAAACAGACAAAGGAAAACACATGAATCATTGTGCACTTCATACCTTCTGCCTCTCTCCGCTCACTCATCCCTGATTATTTTTGCTATGACTCTTTCTGGATTTTTTTATTCTTGCTCCTGGAGTCCTGCCATGGATTCTCAGTTTCCTGTTTGCTCTTGGGCCTTATTATTTGGATCCACTCTCAATCATTTGGTAAGGCTTCACCTTTCAACACCTCCTATTCTTATGGGAGAAAGAGCTTGAGACGGGTTTCTAGGTCCTCAGGTAGAACAAAAGAAGTCGCCCATACCATTAGCTTCAAAACCTCTAGAAGTGCTCTGCAGGGCAGGGGAAGCCTTTTCAGAATCAGCTTCCATGGAGAAGAGCTTTAAAATTCCATGATGGTAGTGCTTAGACCTTGGGAGTTCCAACTTCACAGAAGCAGCAGCAACAACAATAATAAAATTGGCAAGAGACGGGCAACAAGTAGATAAAGGAAACCTAACCTAAGTGCAAGAACTAGCTGCCAAAGTGAAATTAAAATGAAAAGATCTATCACCCAAGCACAAAACAGAAAGGAAGATTTTACAAAAGGAAAATCCAATTCAGGCTATTCCATCTGACTTCAAGCAAAGTCCAGAAGTAGAAACATTTTTGTATTAAAAAAAATTCAGTTGTGGTGCTATTCATATTTGACCCTGACTTTAAAAAAATATACAGATTATCAAACATACACAAAAGTAGAAAAAAAGTACAGTCTAGTGCTTATTATTTAAAAAAAAAAGACAAAGATAAAATCTTCACTTTGGAAACGTCAATATGCCTCAGACTCCTGAATTTTCCAATATTTGGGAAGAATCCACTTATATGATATCTGCAATAGACAAAGGTTTTGTGGTTGTTACTGTTTTTTTTTTTTTAAAGATTTTATTTATTCATTTGACACAGAGAGAGAGATTACAAGTAGGCAGAGAGGCAGGCAGAGAGAGAGGAGAGAGGAGGAAGCAGGCTCCCCACTGAGCAGGGAGCCCGATGTGGGCCTCGATCCCAGGACCCTGGGATCATGACCTGAGCCGAAGGCAGCGGCTTTAACCCACTGAGCCACCCAGGCGCCCTGTGGTTGTTACTGTTAATGATGTTAGAAATCTAACTTTCTTTCTAGTTCTTATACTCCAATTTTAAAAACTGATATAAAATCAACATATAACATTGTATTAGTTTTCAGGTATACAATATACTGAGTTGATATTTGTA
Organism: Ailurus styani; assembly: GCA_002007465.1. Classification (NCBI taxonomy): domain Eukaryota; kingdom Metazoa; phylum Chordata; class Mammalia; order Carnivora; family Ailuridae; genus Ailurus; species Ailurus styani. The sequence goes on from LNAC01000026.1 coordinate 1,586,639, forward strand.
TATATTATAAAATGACCGCTACCATAAGTATAGATTAACATCCATCACCACATAGTTATACTTTTGTGGGTATGATGAGAAATTTAAGATCTCTCTTTGCAACTTTCAAATATACAATATAGTCTTATTAACTCTAGTCACCATGCTGTACATTATATGATCCCTAGGATTTATTTTATAACTGGAAGTTGGATCTTTTGGCCATCTTCACCCATTTTTCCCACCTTCCAGCCCTGCCTCTGGCAACCCCCTTTTTCTGGATAGCAGAAAGAAAGTACCCAAGGAGGAGCAACTATTGTTGGAGCTAATGCAAGGTCAGTCATGTGTTCCCTCTAGAGCCACTCTTCGTGGTTCCTCCTATACCAAATGGGGGCAATTAGCTAAGTCATCCTGGAATTCTAGAGGAATTCAACCCCTTTCCTCCCCACCCTTCTTTAAGAACAAAAATTTTAACCAAATTCTGAGAATCCATGTCTCAGATGTGTTGGCACTATTGCATTATAATATATTTTGGTGTATTGAGCCATTCTACATCTTCCTTTAAGTAAACTTATCATCTTTCCTCTTTTAACTGGGCAAATTACAACAACATCTGATATTTACCGAAAATTGCTTGCTGAGTTTTTTAGGTGGGTTTTCCAATTTAATTCTCACATTAACCCTGTGAGGTAGGTACTTTATTAGCTCCATTTTACTGATGAGGAAATTGAGTCTGATGAGGAAAATGGGGTATACATTAGCTTGTATACCTGAGTTGGATGGTTGACTACCTCATCGAAGATCTCAGGGTGGCAGAGCTGCATTTTGAACCGGGTAGTTTGACTCCAGAGTCTAAGGTCCTAGACATAATATTGCAGTGCCTCCTGTACATGAAAACACTTGGCTCTATGCTTAATTAAAGTCAAAAATAACAAATAAACAACTGGTCTACCTACCTTTAAATAGTTTGTTTCTGACTTTTTTTTTTTCTATTGGAGGTCAATTTAAGCTTTCATGAAGGGAACATAGTCGTCGTTCTTCCTGTTAATGTTTCTAGCATGGTCCCATGTAGCATAAGATATGCTGTAAGCTTGTAATTTTTGTTCTTGAAGTCTTTATTTTTTTTAACAACTTTATTGAGGTATATTTTATATAAAATGTTCTTGAAGTTTTACTAAATAACAATATTAATTTGTATATAGAAAAGAACCGTCATTGTTTTCAAACATTCATAAATCTTGAATATAATTCCTAGTGATGACGAATCATTAATTGACAGTCCTCTTTCAATAGAGAAGAGGTTGGTTGTCCTTGGAGCATTTGTTTTCATTCATTTGCTGCTTTATATGTCAGGTTGCTCCAGCTTCATACAAGCGTTCCTAATTTCTTAGCCTTGATGGTGAAAATATAGACGATTCGTTCATCAAATAGTTTTTGAATGACTACTCTACTCAGTGCTGATTGGTCTCTCATTCGAAGACAATGATGACTAGGCACATAGGATTAAGAGACAAATTTGTAAGAGACAAGTCAGGAAGTAGGGTAGACAAAGTATAATGTGCAAAGTGCTGTCCTAGAGCTAGATACAAAGCTCTAAAGCACTAGGGTAGCATGAAGGAGAGAAGAGAGGGAAGAATATAATCTACTCAAGGATTGAAGAATCAAAAAAAGGATTCAGAGAAGTGGTGCTTTCTCTTAAAGGTAGAAGCTGTTCCTTAATTGAACCAGAGTCAAGTACTGATCCGAAGGAGGTGGATGGTGGTGGGTATATGATCAAGGGGGAACATACAGTGACCAAGGTGAAAAGACCAAAGGACTTGGTGCATTCAGAGAATCACAAATATCCGGTTAAGCTGGGATGGCACATTTGAAGTGGAGGCTGGGAGAGAAGAAACTGGAAAGGTAAAGATGGGTCAGCAGGTGCTTAGAAGGCTTGTGGGTGCCATGCTGATGGATATGTGCTCTACACTTCTGGTGCTAATAAAGGATTTTAAGTGACACAGTGACATGATCTTTGATTTTAAAAGAAAGCTCTAGAAGTAATATCTGCAGTGATCCCAGAGTGGAAAGAGACCATTTATGCCAGATGCTGAGTCTAGGCTTGACATAATCTTTACCATTTTTAGTGCTAAAGACCATCTTAGCATGCCAGCATTTACAGTAGTGAATGTCAAGCATTAGACTTGTCTACTCAGGACCCAAAACACCATACCTTCTGTATGTATTAACTAAAAACACAGATTTTTTTTCCACATGTAAGAAAAGGGAACTGGGCAGATTCCTTTATGAGAAAAGCTGAAATAAAAGAATAAGATATGCACCAAGAGCTTTCTACCAAACCGAACGCCATTATTGGTAACACCATGAAAGGAATATCTCAGGCTATCAGAAATCATAATTTCAGTTTCATGGACTACCAAAAAATCATATAATAGTCCTCAGGAGCTGGATTTATACATTATTCAACATTAAATTCTGTCTTAAATGATGATACTCACATGCCATTGGATGATATTAAACTATATACACTTTGAAATATCCCATTTCATTTTTCTCTAGAGTTATTTCCCTAGCTAAAGGAAGCCACTATTTCCATGGGAAAAAGAAGTAAATGGGCTTTCATATGAGGAGAAAGTCCATTCTTATTCTAAATCCTAGCCAATGAGCCCACGAATAATGCCAAAACTTGTTTGCTATTTAATATTTTATCTGCACACTAAGTTTTCATAGACTTAACTATAGCCTTCAACTACTTACGACCAGCTTTTTAGCAGAAAAATTCATGGTTAGAAGCATTGTATAATGATTTCAAAGTATAGTTCTGTGGGTCAGAAAAGATAAATTTTTCTCTTTTGGGATAGCTAAAATGTGTTTGTTACACAGAAATAATTATATATCACACAACAGACTAAGAGATGTAGTAATGTGCCAAGACTGGGAATTGTGAGATCAGGGATTGAGGAGAATAAAAAAGGCTTAGACAGTTGCAGGGGGCAACAATGGTACCCCTTACTTTTACATTTCAATGGTGCCTAGATAATGAAGTTTGTTTGCAATAGAACAAGCTTAACGTACTTCTAATCCAAAGTAGGAAATGAACAATTAGGGGGCTGGTGAGAGATGAGGGCAGAATGAGGAAGAGTAGAGATCTTGGAGGAGAATACAGATGTGTAGAGCAGGGTTAGAAGAAGTTGTCCATTTAGAACCAACATCCCCAATAGAAAGAAGTGACTAAACAGAATGAAAATGCAAATGTATATCCAAATCCACCCTGGCAGACAACGACATGTTTGTGGCCAACATACAACATTCCTCTTCTAGAAGTGTTGCCAAAGGTCAAATGAAGCATTTTCTGGGGGCTGGCTATCCAAGGTTTAGATTTAGATTCAAATGCAACTAATGTTTATTGAGGGCCAGACATCTTGCAATGAGTTTTCAATAAGCTTAGTTAACCGAATTTTTGCAATAATTCCGTGAGGTACATATTAAATCAAATAGTTTGATAGATCAGGAAACTGATTCTCAGAGAAGTTAAGGGACTCACCTAAGATTCAAGAGGTAATCATTAGAGGAGTCTGGATTCCAACCCAGGCCACTCTCCTAGTTGAGACTGGTGCCTGTCATGTCCTCCTTTGGAAGACGCTACCTCTCCAGGTTCCATTTGTGTCCCGTGATTCCGTGAAAACAGAAGCTGCGAAATGCATGTGGTCAGGACCTGGCGAGGACAGCTTTCTCTGCCAAGTCTTAGGAAGCAGAAGATAAGTCCCCACAGGGCCATCCTGGTAGCACTCCATAGGATTAAGAGATGAGTTAGAAGCCAGAGTGTTCAGTTCCTCTGAGGGTACTGTTGGCTCTGTTCATCCCCCTCGGCTGGTCTTAGAATTTAGAAAGCAACACAGTCGTAGGTCTGAAAGCCCTGCCTGGCACACTAGTGCGTGTCCAGAAACTGAATATTGCAAGGTCGTTTGAAAAACATTGCTCCTTTAAGAATATTTCTCATTTAAGACGTAGGTCTGGCCCAGATCCAACAGAGTCAAAGTATTTTGAGAAGAGTTGGAAGATCCGCTTTAACAGTAGTAGTAGTGCTGGAGGTGGCGGTGAAAGGGGCCCCAGAGGCCCCAGTGCTCCCAGCACTCCCAGCGGCCCCAGCGCTCCCAGCGGCCCCCGCGGCCCCCGCGCTAACAGCGGTCCCCGCGGCCCCCAGCGGCCCCCGCGGCCCCAGCGGCAGTGTGGGAGCGGTAGTTCTAGCTCACACATGGATCGTGTTCAGCACGCCAAAGCACTGTGCTAAGTGCTATCATGTACATTGACGTTAAGTCTCACACCTTGGCGAGGAGGCGCTGTTATGATCCGTATTTTTCAGACACGAATGTAAAGAAAACAATAACTGAGTAACCGCTCAAGTCACGGAGCTGGTATGCTACAGATCCAGCATCCCACTCAGGCAGCCCGATTCTAGAACCCCCCCCTCTCCACCGTGAAGCTATACTGATCGTAACAACAGCGATGCAATGCTCGATAATCACCATGATCGTTTAAATAAGCACGATTTAAATATTTTAATACCAATTCCAAATTCTTTATAATAATACTTCTAAAACAGGAACAAGAATCATTAAATAATAAAAACCTAGCATTGATTAAACTCTTATTAAATTTCAGGTGCTGTGCTCTGCGATGTGTTTTGTTTAATCCTCACAGTGACAGTCTAAGCTAGATATTATCATGATCATCACTTTTGCAAATGAAACAATTAAATAAGTCAATAAGCTTGGGGTAAAGGGGTAGCACTCTAAGGGGGACGCGTGGGATTTGAATCTTCACAGAGTAAATCTCGAGCCGAGGCCCTTAAATATGCCTCTTTAAACCATAAGCCTTTGAGATATGATGCTACCTTACCTGAGGAATAATCAAGATGTTATTGTCTACTTATTGTACGTTCAGTATCCTTTCTGTGGAAGACAAAGAAGTACAAGGCAGAGTATTTTACTTAATTGGAGAGAGACCTGAAGCCACAGCAGGAAGGGAGGAGGGGCAGTGGGCAGCGACTCCGGGGGGCTCGCAGCGAATCCCCAGGCACTTGGATGAGGGAGAGCGCCCTGCCGCTAAGCTGCCTCTGTCTGGGAGGGCTCAGAAAACCTTGTATTTAAGACATGCAAACTTGTCTCTGAATCAGGCCATTCTGAGGACGCACTTGAGACAACTTCAAATACTTTCACACACTGCCGGCAAGGGAGACAGAGTGTCGTGAAGGGTTTAAAGGCCCTCTTCTGTGCAAAAAGGATGGTGAGCTCCAAACCCAGGGGCCAAAGCCCTGCGAGGATACTTGGAGATTTCCAGTGACTTTGTGCAAGGATGTCCTCTAATTGCATCTTCCCATGTCGTCTGGCTTCCATTTACTTACGGGGAGCTTCGGAGCCCCAAAAGGCTGATAGGAAGACACATATTTGCCCTTACATTGATAAAGTGGAAGGAATGAGGAATTCCAGTAGAAGATAGAGTTTCAAATCTTGGTTGTATCCATTATTTTGTGAGACTTGGGAAAATGTTACTCCTACATGTATTCAGTTGTCGGATCATTTCTGAGCACACCTGTGCCAGGCATTAGGCTGGGTGCTCACTAGTTTGTGATAAGCAAGGCGGCCAACGATCCCTGTCCTCAGGAAGTTCACAGCCCAGGCAGCAAGACAAACAGTATTAACTACTACTGCGTTAAACACGGTAAAGGAAACATTCAGGGTGCTGGGAACATCTATAAAAGAAGACACCACCTCAAAACAACCCTGCCTCTCAGACTCTTCCTCTAAAGCCTGGGAATGCTATTTCTTGGTTTCATTTAATTGTGTGGTGATAAAAAAAAAGAGTGAATATATCAGAAAATACTATAGGAAAGTAATAAGTACATTTTTTAACTAGCGCAGTGATTTCAAGAGCATGTCCTTGATACCTTGCATGGGACTACCACACACGGGTCATCCCCCCCCGCCCCCCGCAACCCTGCACAGGAAGGGAGTCCTGATGAAAGGCAGACCTGTTAACCTTTCCCTCTCCACACCTGTGTGCACGCCGCTGGAAAAGAACTAAACCTGCACTTTCTAAGCTTCAGTATTTTCCAGCCATGTAACTACATTTCGGAAATCATCCAAAAGCATACTTAGAGGCCATCCAATAATCTTTTTAATCTTTTAACCAGAAAGTTTTGCTATCTGATTTGACTTTTTAATTTTATATATTAAAAAAAAACCTCTCAGATGAAACATTTTCGATTATACATTTTGAATCCAGGATTTTAACATGTCTGGCAGACAGAAATGTCCCAGAAGGCAAGAAGATTCATGTCCCTATATTTTATAACTTCATGTTCAAATTCTGCAGCCAACCTAAGTATTTTTTTTTTCCTTGAGGGTAATTAAATATTATTATAGTGGCTACTTCTCCCTGAAATAATTTCTTCAAGTTGGAATTCATTGCTATGTCTTCAGTTAGAGAAACACAGTGTTCAAGTTACCAAAAGTCCAGATTTCCACATATGTACTTTATTCTTTCAATGATGAAAAAATACAATCCTTTGTACTTTTAAACACAGGAGGCTTGACTTTTCAAATTGCAGGGTTTTTTTTATTACTACAAGGAAGTATTCTGCTGAAATCTACCTTAGTTCCAGGACCTGGTTTATGGCTAGGAATAATAGCCAGCATAATAGAAGAAAAAGAGAGAGAGAGAGAGAAAGAGAGAGAGAGACTTCAAGTTTACACTCACATTTAAATGGTTTGTTGCAGCAATTTTCTGTGTTGGGTTTATGAAACTCTTTTTGCTTAAGCCTCATTGCTTAGATCTATCTATATCTATATCTGTATCTATATTCATATCTATATCTATATCAATGGGTATAGTTTAGTCAAAGGGATCTTTCTTGGGTTTCTACTGAGATCTTTCTTTCTTCCTTTCTTTCTGTAATTTACTCATATGTCTAAAACCAGATTTCTGGATGTCCTTTCACAAAGAAAAAGTTGGCACTTTCAGAGAGTTTCTCGTTGAGAAGACATAGTATACACATCATTTCATCTCCTCTTTGGATCCCAAACAGCTACTGGGATCCTTGGACATCAAATGAGAAGAGGAAGTGTTTTATAAAATGCCAGAGGTTCTCCCTCCCTTGGTTTATTTATTTCTTTTCTCCATTTTCCTTCCAGCACACTGTGATCTGGGTGATGGCTGATTCAGGGCAGAGATGATGTCAAAATGCTGTCGAGCCAATTGCATGGAAAAAAAAGAATGAACATGTTCTCCCTTCACAGTGACTGATTCCATGGCTCCACATTCATCATCGGGCTCATGATGACCAGCTCCGCTCAGCTCATCACAGGGTGACCTCGTTAGCACTTCCTATGCCCTTCCCGCCGCCGTGGCAGCCGGGAGGCCCCGTGTGTGTGGTGTGGGCTAATGAGGTCTGAGTCATGGAGTTAGGCTCTCCCTTTTCCAGCCATCAGGCCTACAAGGGCCAGAGAAAGGCAAAGGGCCACACTCAGACAGACATCCGTTGAAGGGGAGGTGTCCTCATCTTCTTGGTGAGATCATCCACATGACCTGTGCTGAATGATTGTCAGACAGTCAGAAGGGCCCGAGCCTTCGGTAAATTCATGGACTATCTGGGGGTAAATTTATCATCCGAGACAGGCTGCTTTGCAGAGTGCAAGGTTCATATCCTTAGCAGGAGAGGTGGCTCCGGAAGAACACAGCATGTGGCCCTGGAGCAACTGTTTTACTATCCTGGGAGACAGAAAACCTTTTCTAGAAAAGTAACGGTCTTGTTTGATGTCTAATGCCAAAGTGGGATAAATCTTAAAGGTGGATAAAGAAACTTCAAAGTGATTTTACACTTGGGCAAAGTCCTCGTATTCCTTCTCTCAACCTTCTCTCCCAATCCCCCCAAAACTTTCCCTTTTCTCTGCTACTTCAGTGGGACAGTTTAGATCGAATGTCCTAAGATAGTGTTTTCCAAACAGTGGGTCATGACCCATTAGTGGATTGTGAAAATAAATTTAGTGAGTCACAACTAACATTTAAAAAATGAAATAAAATAGAACATTCGGGTTACAATGAAAAGAATTCCTTACTGGGGACCATGGTAAAAAATGTTTCAAAGTTGCTGTTCTAAGTAATTGATTTCCATAACTTCTTCCTACACATGAAACAATCATTTAAAAAATCCTGACGATGATTAAAACAACTCTTCTTTTAATGACACACTGGCCATGTCTGCTGATGAAGAGGATCTAGAAGAAATCACATGCTTATCTGAACTTCAGCCATGGTATCTTATTATTTTTTCTTAAAGCAACCTCTAAATTTTCCATGGTAGAGGATACAAGTGATTGGGGCATTGTGTGTGTGTGTGTGTGTGTCTGTGTGTGTCTGTGTGTGTGTGTTGTGTGTGTGTGTGTGTGTGTGTGTGTGTGTGTGTGTGTGTGTGTGAGTATGTGAGCATATTTGTGTGTGGCTTCTAAGGAAAGAAAATCTGGCTTCTAAGGAGAGGAAATCACATTGCTGGGAAGTGAAATCTTTGGACACAGTTTTTTATTTCAAGGCTTTTCAGTTACATGGCGTCTTTAAAAAGTTTGACATACAAAATTGTTTGGATGTCAGAATCCAAATCATGTAATTTCTCTTCCAGATGTTCCGCTTATTTGTGTATTTCTTTTTAAATCTGTGTGTATAAGCCAATGCTCAGGAGTATTGCTGTATGTTCGAGTCATCTGTTTCTATGACCTTTGCCTTTATTGATTTGTTTTCTTTTGCCCTATTTTTAATGTTGCCTTTGAGATTAAAGTCATTTTTCTTCTGCAATGGTAGGTGAATGGTGACTTTGCTGTTAAGAAAGAGAGATTCTTATAAGGAAAAAAAGGGATGGGTAACCCCATAAGGCATTTTTTTTTTAATGAACCTATTCAGAGAGCAACGAGACAAACAGTATATACCTACCTCATGAAAACAGAGATGATACAGTGGGAACAAAAAAGATCTCAGTAACAGCTAGCATTTATTGAGCACTTACTATGTACCTAACACTATTATAGACATGTCAGAGGTATTATCTCATTTAATTCTCATAACAACCTTAAGTGAGAGGCATTAATATTATCCCAGTTTTTCTGAAGCTGAAACAGACTTAGAGAGGTCAAGTAGTTTGTCCAAAGTGCTATCAGTGATGAGCAAGGTTTCTAGAGAGATGAAATGACTCTGCTGGCTTTCCTCCCAACCACTGACTCCTTGCTAAGACTCAATCGCTATGCTCCACTGCCTCCCCTAAAAAAATAAATAATTCAGACAACAGATAATATTTCACATATTCCATTCAACAAATATTTCTCAACTGCCCACTACATGCCAGGATCTATGCTCGATGCTAAGAATATATAGATCAGTTGTGTCAGAGATAATAAATCTATAGTGTACAGTAAAATATGTAAAGACATAGGTTTCCCAGGCTCAAATTCCAATGATAGATCTCCGTGGTTGGGAGGGAGGAATGGAGAGAAGAGGAACATTCTGTGAAGTCAATTTTAAGAACTTTAATACAGCAGCACTTTAAGAGTGTACCACAAATTAATTTTGTAGCCAGCATCCAGTTATTTCTAGACATTATCTGTAAGAGGAATTATGCTTGCGATGGAATTTTACAGCTGCTTGGCCTAGCTTCATTACTATATTGAAGTGGTTAATAAGCTAGCTATTTTTTTTTTATAACATCTTGTTCCATTGTCTGGGGGAGCTTGAATGTAGCAGCAGAAGCAGAGAAAGGGACTCTGGTGCGCTTGTTTATCGTTCCTCTAAATGCCTGGGTTCCTTCACCATAAAACACAGGCCCCCTTGGTTCTGTCCTCTCTACCCCACCAGTAGGCACTGGTACATAGTATAGTCACGGGAAGATTCCCGATCAACCCCTTCTTCCCCAGCCAAGCTGGTGTTTCTCCAAGAAGACTTCTGCATTGTCCAGCTGGTGTGAGATCTAAGTATGCAACTCAAGTAACAGCAGACTTGAGGTTGGACTCAGCTCTGCCTTCTCTTTCACAGCTGTGTGACTTTCAGCCAGTTGCTAAACTTCTCTTTTACTTTTTAAATTCTTACAAAATGCTTCAGCCAAACAAAAATGTGAGGGGAATGCTATAGTGATTATGTGTCTGCTCCAGTCCCAGCTTAAAAATCAAACATAAGGGTGGCTGGGGCACAGTCAGTTAAATGTCCAACTCTTGATTTCGGCTCAGGTCTCTGGGCTCTGCACTTAGCTTCGAGTCTGCTTAAGACTCTTTCTCCCTCTCCCTCTGCCCTTCCTCGCTGTGCTTTCTCTTTCTCTCTCTCTCAAATACATAAATACAATCTTTAAAAAGAAAATCAAACATAGAAGTCGAGTGGCAGCCTCTCTGTGACAGTCTGACCACATTTTCCTCCATCAAAAGAGAATCATTTGAATTTGATGTCTGTTATTCCTGCCCACATCCTTAAACGCATGTGTTTATGTTTAGGCGACATGTACTATTGCTTGGCATGTTTTGAAAAAAAGTATGTAAACTGTATTATTCTGTGGATAGCCTATGGAACTTGCTTTTTTCCTTCAATTTACTGTTCAGGAGATTTATTTATCATATAATCTCTCTGAGTCCTAGTTTCTTCATTGATAAAGTGAGCATTGTAGACATATTGCATAAGGTTGGTGTGAAGATCTTAAAGAAAATAACATATAGTCTGTAAGTGGCAGAGTATTTGGCATGTCGTAGATACTAAAGAGAATGCCATTCTCTTTCCGTCCCTCCTGGAACAGTGTTCTACATCTGACAACTCAGAGGAAGCAAACACTTGGCTTACTCAACTGTAATGTGCACATTACAGTTTGCCACTAAACATTCCCATTGGTATCAAAATGGCCCCATGCAGGACAGGCAGGCTAATTATAAGAATTAGCATCTAATGTTTCCTGAGAGGATCCAGCCTAAGTATGCTGCTTCACATAGTCACAGTCATAATTTCCTTCTGGTTCTTCAACATCAGAGTTAGATTTCTGAATATGGAAAATATAAAAATACCATACGAGTGCGATTTATACATGGAACATTCTGAAAATTCTATGTTGATCATCTCTGATGAAGATATTATAGAAACATAAACAAACAGCAGTGTGATTTAATATACTCCACTTCTGTTTTTCCTCAACCTATTCTTTCCACACTCTTATGTACAATTCTCTATTTTTGTTATTTTATATTTAATTGCTTCTGCTAAAGTAAACATATTGCTAGAATTGCCAATTACCTTATAAATATTCAAATCATGCATTGCTTTCATTGAGACGGTTTTAGTTTTCCTGGAATCCCAACAAATTTCAATCAATCATTCATACTATAAAAATGTGGTTAGAAACCTTTGAATAATTTGTTTGAGATTTAGGTTCCTTATAACATTTGGCCTAATGTTGACTGAAGGGATGCCTGTCTACCCAATGTCAAAACATGTAGGATTTCAATCTTTGCAGTAAAAATTGTTGTCATTTTGTAAGATGGAAAAGGGAGGAACATAAAACTGATTTTTGAGTTTTGTACAGAGAAAACAACTTACTTATTAATGAAATATTTTGCTTTTCTCCAGATTACTTTTTTTGTTGTGTAAATGTAAGTACAATCATAGAGAATATATTTACTAATGGTAAACAACGTCGAAAAAAGAGAAATTCTCACAACCTTAATGTAGTCAATACATGTGCTGAATCACATACTAAGAGTAAATGTTAGGAGGGAAGGATAGAGCTTGTATTACAAAGGTTTATTATTTTCCAATTGAACTTGACTTCCAAGTGAAAGCTGACACCTACCCGTCAGCATGATATACAGAGGATGGCAGTTGTGTGTAAATCTAATTAAGAGCCTATTGAAAATCCTTCTTACACAACTGGTTAAAGATGAAGCTGATCATTTGATCAAAGGGAACCGCTAGATCTCTAAATTATATAAATAGGCAGAAGAGATAATTGTTTTAAAGGTAAGGCTTAAAGCACTAATTGGTGCTACTTTTCTTGAAGCAAACTCAGCCCAAGATAGATTAATAGTGGTTTCCAAAACATCTGCAAATAATTATTATTCTAAAACTATTACTTTTGCTTAATTCTTTTACCTTTCTATAACTATGATATGGTATCTTATTGCTAAGGAGATGTTAAAAATGTCTGCCTTATTTATGTCAGCCATTATTCCTCACAGGTGGCAAGAACTATCTAGAAATTGTACGACATGTTACCAAAATACTTATTTGAACTAAATATTTTTAACTAGAAAATTGAATTAACGTTGATGAGCTCAGCTCTAAGACTTCATGCAGTTGATGGGACAGAATCTTTTTCAATTACTGGACAGCTTTCCTCACATTCCTCTGCCCTGTTTTGTTTCACCAAAATAACTGATTGCTTTAGAGGGGTTCGGAAGAGATCAAAATTCATATGAAATGGGTATTTCAGGTATTGTTTAAACAAATAATTATACAAAAATGAGACCAGTGATTTTGGATGGATTTTTGGCAATAGGCGACACGAAATTATCTTAGTTTCCAAAAAAAATGAACACCTTAGCTCATTTATTACTACTGTTGATATACTAGAAATAATTATACATTCATGTTTCCCGTGGGTCATAGAGGAGCTCCTTGCCTTGCATAGTGCAGACAGGTATAAATAACCCAGCGAGCTGAAATGTGTAAAGCTACCTTAATAATCAATGGGAAAATTATGACTGTTCTTGACCTTTAAAATATTTTGTTAAAACATTAACATTACTGTTAAGGTTACCGCTAATGTACCATTTATCTTACCATTTGTTATAAATGTGTAAAGAAAAATTTAAAAGTAGTAACATTAACAATTACTTAGTTTACTAGTATACTATAATTTAAAACATTAGAACCTTGAGAAGTAAGGTGTTTTATTTCTTGGTAAAAACAACTTACCAAGGGGTGCTGGGTGGCTCAGTAGGTTAAGCGTCTGCTTTTGGCTCAGGTCATTATCCCAGAGGATCCTGGGATCTCTCTCTCTCTGACAAATGAATAAATAAAGTCTCTTAAAAAATAACTTGTCAAGAATAGTTTGAACAGTGCCTGTCTCTTTCTCATCATACAACTTAGCAATATGGAGCAACCACCGTTTCATGCCCCGGCTCACTGCCACACACCTTTCTATCTGGTTAACTCCAACATTTTCCCTTCCACACCTTCAATGTCATGAAATTTCTCTGATAGTTCCTTCATTGTGAAGATTTTCATCTCTGTCTCTGGGACATCTTCATCCTTTTCATCGAACCAGGCTCCTCATTTAGGATGTTAGCTTCACTAGGTGCTACCTCCATGTCTGGAGTCTCTCCACCTGCAGCAGCATCAACCTTCCCATGGGCCAATTTCTTCTATAACTCCATTGACATTAAGGTCAAGAATCATTTCCAGGGCTCCTACTTTTGTTTCTTTGCTGCTTTTGCACTTTTTTTGGCTGGTTTCCTCTTTCAGTGATCCGTTCTTGCAAAAGGGTACAAGAGTTTGTCTGTGGGAGACAAGGAGGCCAGCCAACTGCACGTTTTGCTGTCTAGACTTGAACTGAATAACAGATGTGTGGTGACCAAAAAGGTGACAAACTTTTGAAAGAAGCGATGTGATTAGTCCCTGACCATGAAGCAAATCTGTTATTGCCATAGGGACTGGGGGACTGAAAAGCCAGCAGCAAAGTTCGGACTTGACGCAATTGTTAATATACCATGGTAACTGAAATTTGGACGGTGTTGTTGGGGGACTGGAGTTATGGAACTAAATCATGGCAGCTGAAATTTGTGTGTCTTAGAACCACAGAAAACAAGAACTGCCTGCATTTGATCCCTTAAAACAACTGTTGGGGCCGAGATCAAAACTGCTGCGACTGGTATTACAATATGAGAACCTAAAAACACTTTTTTCTCTGTGTCAGCAGAGTCGTGTCTTGATTTTAAATCTTCAATAAAAATGTGATGTCATCCCTGATTTTTCTCCCCAGTGTGGAAGATTAAGAAAAAAGCTGATCTAATTACCAGTCACTCCTTAGAATTAACAAATATAGATATTGATCAAACTCACAACTGAAATGTTTTGGCTTGACATGTAAATGTACTATTTGTCCTAATAGGGCTTATTGTACATTAGCATAAATACACACACACGCGCACATACACACAGTCTCTTATTGTCCATTTATCCTTAATGTTCTATAGAAAACAATGATATTGAGCTCACAGGATAGACAAAGATCAGCTTTTGGAATTTTTATATGCAACTATAACATTATACACACATGCACATAAAAAGAGTGAGCTCTGTGATAATGCTTGTTTGTATAATGCTTCCCATTAGGGAACAATTTGAGCATAATGCAAATTTTGCATTTCCTCATGCACAATTTCACAAGAGAGAAATAGGACGTGAACACAGAAAACCCGGAGGAGCCAAGCTGCATCTGAATACACAAAACGCACCAAGCACACACCTCAAACACCCATCAGCTACGTTATTTCCCCACAGGTGTCATGAGCAACATTCATCCACACCTAATGTCACAATGTTTTGTCATGTATCAGACAACTCTCTCCCCTCACAATAACTCACAAGCTACAGTCCTGACGCTCACTTCCATAAGCCAACTTCAGTTCCCTTTCGAGGTAAAATGTCATGATTATTGTATTACCTGTGCATTTATTAACCATTTAAGGTGGGGAAAGCTATATTTCTGGTTTTTTTTTTAAGATTTTATTTATTTATTTGACACAGAGAGAGAGATTACAAGTAGGCAGAGAGGCAGGCAGAGAGACAGGGAGAGGAGGAAGCAGGCTCCCTGCTGAGCAGAGAGCCCGATGGGGGCCTCGATCCCAGGACGCTGAGATCATGACCTGAGCTGAAAGCAGAGGCTTTAACCCACTGAGCCACCCAGGTGCCCTATATTTCTGTTTTTATTAGGTTTCTTTCTCTCTTTTTTTAATGTATCACTGACACACCAATTTCACCAGGCTTGTGGTTTTTACTGTGAGACTTTTCCTAGTGTGGTGATTTTTAAAACACGTATAAATATTACATACATATATGTAGACTGTAACTAGAACATATATTTTTTTAATGTATCACTGACACACCAATTTCACCAGGCTTGTGGTTTTTATTGTGAGACTTTTCCTAGTGTGGTGATTTTTAAAACACGTATAAATATTACATACATATATGTAGACTGTAACTAGAACATATATGACTTTTTCTCCCCCAAGATACTCACTAGTCTGAAACCGTTTAAAATCTGAGTGGTTGGGTCCATCGTATGATGTTGTTTTTCAAGGCTTTAAATATCTTCTATGTCATAAAGCCAATTGGACAAATAATCAAAAGGATGCTCTTTCTGACCTGTAAAATCAGACCCATGATAGTGGAGGTTATTTGCTTATCTTGTTTGTAAAGCCTGGAGCTGGTGAAGAGAATTTTTAGCTTCTTCAGAGTAAGGTTCTACCTAGCTAACTTTGAATTGTCTAAACCATTTTTTCTCAAACTTGTATGTGGTTTGGAATCACCTGGAGGGTTTGTCAAAACACACATTGCTGAAATTCTGGTTCATTAAGTTGAGGGTAGGACCGAAGCATTTGCATTTCCAAGTTCCCAGGCAATACCGGGACCAACTTATTCATTAAGCATAATAGGTATAACCCCTATGGCATACTTTACTTTTAGTGGCCCATGAAAATAGTTTGATTTTAATCTCTCTTAAAATCAGAAGAAAATAGTTAATATAATAAGAGTGAATGTATAATGATGAATCCAACCTGGACTTTAGACATCTTTATAGCAGTACAGCCTAAAAATATTAATCCTAATTTTATTTGGTATTTTTAATGAAGGAAGGGGCACACGAAAGCAAAAGTGGCCCTGGTCCACCAAAGTCAGGACGTGGCCTTGAGCGGCGTGGCTGTTGCTGACAGGAAGTGCACGTTGAAAACCACTGTTAGTGTTCCAGGGGTTCCAGTTTTTCTTCTTCACTGTTTTGACTTTGTGCTGTTTTTACTCAAAAGAAACATTTTAGGCACTCTCTACAGTAGGAAGGAAGTCAATTGAAAAACAAGCTAATTTAAGCTCATGAGGAGACGTGGGCCACCAGACATGGTCAGAAATGTTGTATCAGTGGGGCTGTCCTAGCCCTTACTAGGCTGTAAGTTGTGCCTCCATGGTTACAATAAGACCAGTTTAAAAATTCAACCAGTGAAGAATTTGGATGAGAAGTCAGTGCCTGACCACCAAGGTGCCTTGGTAAAGAACTGTACTGTGGGAGAAGGACTTTCTCATTTAGGATCTCTTTGTTCTTCAAGACCACCTGTTGAATAGGTGTTGCAATATTGTTATTTTTAGTAGCAAGAAGAATAAACAGAAGTCATCCCCATCCTACAAACCAATCACAGGATAAACAGGTTGAAACAAATAGCCCTTTAGTAACACCAGGCAACTCAAGCTCAGCTCTGGCGCCCCTCCTCCTTCAGAGATCACTGAGGCCAGAGCTTCAGAAATGCAAAAGCTACAATGAGCGCCCTAGAACTACACCTTAGGCACTCTTCAATGCTCTTCCCTACTTAGCAGAACCACTCACACGAAGGAGGTCCTCATTAAAATGAACAAAATTCTTATTGTATTTTTATATTTAAAACATTACATAGATATACTTTGGACCATAGAGAACCTACTGACAAGCAAGAAGGAGAAAATAAAAATAAGCCATAAGCTGGCCCTTTAGAGGTGACTACTGAGAACAGTTTGGTCTATTTTATAGATCTTTTGGTTATTTCATGGACAGTATTTTAAAAAAACAGATGATAGAGTTTATTCTCTCTGCAATTTTACTTTAAAACTTAACAATATATCATAACTATAATAACTAAATCATCGAGTTAAGTTTATCCCTGGTATTCAATGTGGAATTTTTGTTCCTTGTTTTTGGAGATTTCAGTTGGTCTTCTTTTCTCTGGTACAAACAATGCTCAGATGAACTGTGTGTGTGTTTATGTGGTTAAATATTTATTTCTTTCATTTGCTATAGAGTTGAAATCACTAGGTTAAAGATACATGTAATTTTAAGGTGCCAGACTCATATTTCAATTGTGCTCTGACTCACTAATTCACACATTAGACTTCTCTAATTCACACTGAGGGGGAGATCGAGTCCATTATCCAATATTTTTTTTTTTAAAGTAATCCTAGAGGTACATTTAGGAATAATTGTGATCAGGGCAACATGCACAAAATGCAGTCTTCAGTTAGTAAAGAGTGTGTCAAGGCAGGCTGAGGGATGGGGAGGGGAGGCAGGAGAGCAGACAGGGACCCGGGCGGGGCAGCCTCCTCTCGATCTCTGTTCCTCAGCTCCTTCCACACTCATCAACTACTGAAGAGTCTGTCTCTGTCTGGCCAGGGGAATCTCACTCAACCCGACAGCTGAGGAGAGGCAGCAATGATAGAGCAAAAATTACAGAACCTTTTAAAATTATTAAAATTTTACTTTCTTCAGTGTTGGTGCTTTGGGGCAAAGCTCAGACCAGCTCATCCATGTTGCGGTTCTGAGAGACCTCCCTACGACTGTTAGCTTGCGGTCCTGGAGAAGTGGGACCTCCCAGCCTCAAGATCAGATGACTCTACAAGAGATACTTCCAGGACAACAAGAGTGATAAATTTCACCCTTAATGCCATTGAATAGTAATGGCTGCCTGAGACAGCTGTGTTGAGAAGGGTCCTGAAGCCTCAGCCAGGGTATTAGGGGCAGGGTTGTGACAATGTACTGGCACCATACATACCCCATATTTATCACACTTTTTCTAAAAGTTCTCTTTTAATTAATTCCCTCCTATTGGTCACCAGAGCAATACTCCATTCAGTTACCTACAGCCTGGTCCTTGTACACACCTTGACCTCTTATAGCAATAGGAATTCACCTGGGCAAGCCTGCAGATTCTTTTCCTTTTCTTTTTTAAAAATAAGTGAAAAAAAATAAGTGAAAAGCACTTTAACTTTTTTGTATGTTTACAGTATTTTCCTAATCTGTTTATTTTCTTTTTAAATGAAGAAGGTAAAACAGGAACAAGTCTATTAAAATGTATTTCAAATCCATGTTTATGACCATTTGGTATCAATTAGAAAAAGAGGTATGCAGGGAAAGGGGAAATGGGGGGGGGCAGGAGAAAGACCAAAGTTGAGGGAGATGCCCACTGGAATTTGAGGAGGGGTGAGTAGGGCATCATTTATCCTGAAGAGGAAAATATGAGGGTCAATATGGACAAAAGCTGGGAAGTAACAGGGGAAATAGGAGGAAGTGAGTGGGGAAGGAAGAGACAGGTCTCATGGTTCTTGAAAAGACTTGTAAAAATGAGCAGAGTGAGCCAGCCAGAATGAAATTGCAACTTAATCTCACAGAAGTCACTTGAAGTAAACTTTGAGATGTCACAGGGAGATCCAGAGGAACTTCACTTGAATATGCAATTACATGTTAAATGAAGAATCTAACAACTTGTATTGGCCAGTTTCTTCTAACAAATTGCTTCAGGGCATCCTTAGCTTCTATTGAGACTGAGAGTTTGCTTAATGAATCACAATGGTGACATCTCATAATAGTCTCATGTACAAATTCCCTAAATTCAATAGAAGGAATAAATGCAAGTCCACTGTCAGAAGCTATAGCCTCTAGCAAGGCCTGTGATGTAAATAATCGGTGGTGGGCTGTCATTGTCATAGAAGGAATGAAAAACGGAACTCACGGCACTGGGGCCATTTTGATTAGTTTAAGCACTCAGAATAATTCTGTAACATCAAAAAGTAATTTTGACAAAAAAATTCTTGAGTTACTTGCTGTAAAAATGCGGGTGTTTGGAGAGAGTTATTTTTAATTTCTTGGCCGGTACTTGACCTCTATGTGTTCTTCTGTTTTCAGATTCTTCTTTGAAAAAACAAACTGAACAGCCCTTCGAAAAAGAAGGAATGTTCCTCATTCCCCAGGAGTAAGTACTACTAAGTTTGTTGGGTGTTTTTCTAGACTGAAAAAAAATCACATACAAATGTATAGAGTTAAATACCTCTTCAAATGCTTCTTCTATGTCTCTTTACCTCACTCACTGCTCCAACCACTCTACTACCTCACAGCCTTCTCTTACACATCAAGCAAATTTCAACCTCAGGGCCTTAGCACTTCCTATTTCCTCTATCTGGAATGTTTATTTCCCAGGTATGCTCGTGGCTCACCCTTTCTTTTAGGTCTTTACTCAATTGTCATTTTCTCAGTGAGGCTTTCTTTGACTACCCTATGCAACATGGTTCCCCTTGTCCAATACTCTCTACACCCTTTTCTGCATATTTTATCTCCTAGCATACTATATCTTTGACTAATTTCATTTATCGTCTGCCTCCCTCCAGTGGAATGCAAGTTTCATGAGGGCAGGGACTCTTTTTTGTCTGTTTTGATTCCTGCGAAATCCCCAGAACCTAGAACAATGTTTGACACATAGTAGGTACTCTATATTTTTTAAATAAATAAATTCACATTTATTGGAATAAATGGAATTTATTGGAATATATGGAAATATTGGAATATATGTGCAGTTTGACAACTTTTTTCTCTACTCAAAGCTATGTTATAGACATCTTTCCATTTTGGTATTTAAAAATGTTCCTCATTCTTTTTAATGACTACATAGTTTTCCTCATAAAACATGTACTTACAATTTAGCCACGCCTTTTCTGATGGACATAGGACATGATTTGCACTAACTTTTTAATGTAGAAAATAATGTTGCAGTGAATGTCCCTTCTTATATATTTTTTGGATCCTTTTAATATCAAAATTCAGGCCATCAGACATCACTTCTTGGCACAGCTTTCCTGTATATAATTTGCAGTGTGCTGCATTTTTTTTTTTTTGTGGCTAAGAATATACGATAACTACTTTATGAAATACTATATTACTTCTTTATTATACATTCATCGGTGAGCTAATACTTCTTATTCTTTAAATTCACTGAATAGTGTATCCATCTGAGTCCCCAGCAAGAAAGAAATGACACATTCAGAAGGAGAAACAGAGGGAAGTTTACTCACAGAATTATTTATGAAAGTGTGGGCAGGGCTAAGGGAAGCTAACAAGAGTCAGGAGAGTCCTCCAGATCTGGCAAGAGTGTGAAACTTATCAGACCCAGCTGAAAGGGAAAGGGAAGGGATATTTACTGGAGCCAGGTAAGACCTGCAGGCTGAGGGGAAAGCTTCTCTCTAGAAGCTGTGTTCTCAGATAGAATTATGTAGCCCCTGCTAAACAATGGCCAGGCAGGGAAAGAGCTGGGAAGGATAAAGACCTGCACCTCTTTCTCTTCTTACCCTTTAGGTTCCAACCAGAGGCTTCCATTGGTGAGATACGACCAGAAGCTGTGAGGCATGGGAGCCCTGAGAAGCAGTCCATAGATTGCAGGACCCTGAGAGCAGAGCAGACTGGAGAAGAGTGGAGAGAGATCTGGAGGGACAAACATTAAATATCTAGCACCCATGATTTCTTTATCAGTCTTGTTTCCTACCTGCACATTTGGTTAGTTTGGTGGACATAGCCAGAGAATTCTAATACCAACGTACCCTTAGTAGGTGGCACTGCCTAGGCATCGAGAATTTTCAGTGACAAATTGCTCAAGACACCCACATTGAGTGCTCTTCTAGACTCATAGACAAGAAAATCGCTCTAATCATTAACTGAAAGGTGGTAATGGTGCAAACACGACAACATCCTTAGGGGGTCCCAACTAGTACTAATTTTTAAAACATAACTCTGGAGCTCGATAATCCCTGGACCGAATCCCAACTTCTGGTATTTGCTAGCCGTTAGAACTTGGTCTTCATATTGTCCAATAAGATAGCCAACTAACCACCTGTGGCTATTTTAAATTTATACTTACATAAACTAAAAATAAGTAAAATTTATAAATCAGTTCTTTACCTGTTCTTGCCACATTCCAAGAATTCAACAGCTAAGGTGGCTAGTGGTCATCCCATTGGACAGCACAGATAAAGACCATTTTCACTGTTGTAGAAAGTTCTATTTGACCGTGCTGGGCTCGATGCTTAAACTCTTTGAACTCATCATATACTAGTACTTAACTTGTGGGCTTGCCTGAGGATTAAATAAGATAATATACAGAAAGTTCCTAGTGAACCATAGGGCGCAAAGTAGGCACTCAATAAATGGCAGTTCTAGTTATGACAACAGCAACAACAGAAGCAGAAACATGACTGTGTTGTATCATACCCCAGTAGATACTTCTGGCAATATTGTTACACAAGGCCCTTTGCCAAAGCTGTTGAGGCTGCCAAGCTTTAACAATGATCACACAGCTGCTGCCGCTGAGAGCTGTGTGTCATTGAGCGGAGAGGCTCCTTGTTATGAAAGATTCTCAGCGTGGCTAGGAGCTGGCTAGCAGGCTTCCATCTTGCAAGTGCGGTCATGTGTGTCTCTTGCTGAAAACACTGTTCTATCCTGAGACATTTTGTGCTAAATGTTCTGAATGTGCTATGACTCCTAATTTTTTCAGGTGATTTGGAGTGGCATGCTCTGTTAACATTTTTTACACAGAATCTGATTTTGTTTTCCTCGTATCTGCAGACAACATGTGGCTCAGTCTTCCGTAGGACTTCTATCAGCCTGAGCTGATACCCAGCCATGCTATTGCTTCTCTGTATCACTAAATGACCAGTTTGATTCACATTTTCATGGCATTGTTTAGGTATCACGGAATCTAATCTACAGAATATGCTAGTTACTTGGAGGATTATAATCTCTAGAATGGATCTTCTATTTCTTTCTCTTTTTAAACAAATATTTAATTTATTTATTTCAGAGAAAGAGAGAGTGAGTGAGAGACAGAGAGCAGAAGCTGGGGGAAGAGGCAGAGGGAGAGGGAGAAGCAGGCTCCCCGCTGTGCAAGGAACCCAGTGCAGGACCCTGGGATCATGACCTGAGCCTGGGGCAGACGCTTCACCAACTGAGCCACTGAGGTGCCCCTGGATCTTCTATTTCTTTGGTGGACCGAGGAGACTGTTGATCAGCAACCAAATATAATTCATTTCCTTCCATGTTTCTCCATTTCCATCTCTATCTCCCTATTCCAAACCATCAAACCTCTTGTTCTCCTGCAATCAATTGTCCACCCTGCTTAAGACATTCCATGGTTTCTCAGTACATTTAGAAGAGTCCATCCAAATGCCTGTCTGTGCCCTTTTATTTTCTTCATAGAGTTTACTTCTATCTGTAATTATTGATTTGGTCTCCTATTTTCCATCTCCCCTCTCCCCGCCTCATCCTTCTAGATGTAAGCCCCGTGAGAGCCCATTGAACTGCTCATTGCTTATTCAGTGACTGTCACCTTCTCTACACCTGGAAAAGTGCCTGGTACAGATTACAAGCTTTCAAAAGAGTTCAAGGCCACCTTTAGACAGAATGTAAGGAGGAAGCTACAGATCTCTAAATTACAATCTAGCATCATGTTTGCTACATTCCAGTGTCTTTCTCCCAAACTCCAATACACTTAAAGGGCTTCTTAACCTTGTTGTATTTGTGCCATGGCCCCACTGGGGGAACTGATGAATCCTAGGAGGTCCTTTTCTGAAAAATGTTTAAATGCACAGAATTAAAAAAAAATCACAAAGGAAGCCAATTATGCTTATATACAATTATCAAAATACTTAGAAACTTCAGCTCTGTCATACAGTAAGAGATGTGCTTCTTTATTACCGTGTTGAACAATAAGATCTAGTAGAGGGTCTAAAAGGACTTATTTTGAGGGTAGAGAAGTTCGTAAGAAATAAGAAATTTTGAGATGTCTGTAACGATTGCAATGAGATGTGAAAATATTTGTGATGTGTATTGGTGACAAAGTTGCAGGTATAGGCTTGTTGCCTATAAATTTTAGAAACTGCTAAATTCCAATTTAAGATTAATAAAAAGCAGGCATCATTTTTTTCCCCTTTCAAGTTTCCAGACCCCCTAAATTCCATACACAGCTCTTTGCAGGTCTCTAAGTCCCAGGTGAAGGGGCCTGAACTAGACTATGAGATACAGCATGTGTTCAGGAGGGCATGTGTGTAGATCTAGGCTACAAGTGCATCCTCAGCCGTGGTGCTCGCCTTGGATATTAACTGCAGCCTCAGATAAGATCCTAGGCTTAGAATAGTCACTAGCGATATTATTATTATTTTTAATCCTGAAAAACAGAAAAACAAAGCTCATGCATCAGTTCACCATCTACAAAAATACATAAAGCGAGAAGTGAGAAGCACCTCCTTCCTGACCAATCCTACCTCCCCGAGATAATCACTGTTAAGAATTTGGTGAATATGCCTGATTTTTAGTAAGCTGCTGTGTGCGCATGTGTGGCAGCGGCAGGGGGCAGGGCAAGGATGCTAAATGTACATATTCACAGCACTGGCATGTTTGCCCTGATTTTTTCCCCACATAATACTATATTTTAGACATTATTTTTCAGCTCCCATTTTATTTTTTATGACTATTTGATGTTCCATTGTGTGAACGCACCACATTTACTGAAGTTTTCTAGTAATCTTTTTTATTTGCTACTGCAGTTAATGCTATAATAAGCATCATGTACATGTATTTTTATGTATCCCTGGTAGTATTGTACAAAATAGTCCCTAATACAGAATTGTCAGGTCAAGGAGTATGCTTATTTTATTTTATTTTAAAGATTTTATTTATTTATTTGACAGAGAGAAGACACAGCGAGAGAGGAAACACAAGCAGGGGGGAGTGGGAGAGGGAGAAGCAGACTCCCTGCTGAGCAGGGAGCTCCTATGCAGGGCTTGATTGCAGGGCTTGATCCCAGAACCCTGGGGTCATGACCTGAGCCAAAGGCAGAGGCTTAACAGCTGAGCCACCCAGGCAACCCGAGTATGCTTATTTTAGATTTTAATATAGTTTATAGATTAGTTAGCAAAAAGGAACCTAATTTTTACACTCCAATGAGAGTCCCCATTTCCTCAGACTCTTGCCAAAAGGTATACATATATACGTTTTTGCCAGTATGAGGGATGAAACTGTTGGCTTGCTGTTTTAATTTACTTTTCCTTAAATACTAGTGAAGTTAGGCATCTCTTCATAGCTTTATACACCATTTGTATTTCTTCTTCTGAATTCATAGTCTCTCTTCATAATCTTGTGTCTTGTATACATGAGATCGACATGCAGATATAATACGTAAATATTTATGAATAGGTGGTCTCAAAGGACAGTTGATACAAGAGGCCTACTTTTAGTGACTCCACTTTAACAATGGACCAAATTGTCCTTGTAAATATTTTTTAAATAATTTAGTCTTTATGTTTAAATAAAATGAAGATGTGGGTTTAATTTTATCTTATATTAACTGTAATCCTAAACATTAACTAACCCTTAAAGCATTCAAACACAATTATACTTGTGCTGGCTTTGGCAGCACATATAAAAACACAATTGTTTTATTTTGATAGTGGATATGGTGTAGGTCAAATTTGTATTCTAGCACTTTGAAAAGCCCTCCACAATATAAGTGCTTTCTCAGGATGATTACAAAGAGGACTTGCTTTGCAAAACTATTAGAGGATTTTATTCTCTTGCCTAAGGACTGCTGTGGTGGTTTTTAACTCACCCAACTCTTTTGGTTCCTCATTTGTCATTGACTTTGCTTATGATTCATACATTTCTCCAACATCACTGTAATCAATCTCACAAAATCCTGAAACATTTCTAAGATTTGTCATCAACTCATATGGAATTGAAATTGTTTATTCATTGCTGGTAACATTAGATAATCATTATTTCGTTGACACAATGGGCGGAAATAGATATTAGTACAAATCATGGAAGAACCATAGGTGTACATATTTATTAGTGGGTATTTTTATATTACTACAACTGAGCTTTCTATAGAAACTGGAGGGATTTGGATAATGAATACTCTGGGAAGCGGGACCCTTAGGAGCACATCTGTTCTTTCGTAACTTTTCCCCATTATGGCTTCTGGGTTTCCCGTCTTGCTTACAAGTTTTCCCCAACCTGATGATCATATCTTCCTATTTATTTTTTCCTATGATTTTTATTGTTCTGCCTTTTGTGTTTGGGTATTTACTCGATCTGGGGTTTATCTGTGAAATATCCATGAAACTTTGTTAAATGACTTTCGTCTTTTTATCCCCAGAATAGCTAGTTTTCTCAACCATTTTTGAATACAATTTTTGGTAACAAATTTTGGATTTTACAGATCAACCAAGTCTAAATCACTGTGGAGCTAACAGAGAGCTGTCAACCCTTAGTTCTTCTAAGGAGCGTATTCAAAACAAACAGTACCATTTACTACATAACTTCATACAAATGATACAATATACAGTAGAATTTCAGAATTAAAACATAATAATGTGGACATATTAAGCTCTCCCAGCCTTAATGTTATTTTTTTCTTATTTCACAGTGGATGGGTAAGAATTTGGTCACAGAGTAGAATCAGTAGTGGGGACCGGTACATGGAACCAATGGCTTTAGGTAATAACTGAACTCTTCCATGTAATTTAAATGCACAAACACTAATCCTCAGCCAGGAGGGCCATGTTAACCCCCGCATCTCAGAGCAGACAGATCCCCTCCCGGAACTGAGCCATGCTCTTATATATGGTAATGGCAACACTCCAACCTTTTTCACATTGTAAAGATTCTGAAGCTCCGAGCATGACCACATTTACTGGAAGAAATGAAAAGCTGAAATGGATGGGACTCGTGAGGAATCACGTAGAAGACACTTTCAATAGAAAGCACCTAATACTCAGCACAGTTCACAAAACCCAATTATGAACAATTGGTTGTGCTGAATGAGGTCAGTCCCACTTCAGTCTGATGTGATGAGAAGGTCATTAGAGATCTCTAGTTGCTCAAATAAAGGAAACAGGTGAAACGTGGCAAGAAGAATCAGGTAGTGTTAGCTTTTATTGTAGAGGATTATACTGCTGGGTGATAAACTGTTGAAAATGTGTATTTGGTTAATTTATTTTTCTGTTCTTCTATACACATTTATATAAACTATTTCGCCCCATGCCCAGAGAGATTACATTAATGCAGTAATGAGATTTGAATGTCAGTTGACATGTTCCTTTGTTTATCCCTATGTCTGGCTGTGTAAGCCACTTATTTACATAGTAGTTCTGAAGAGCACTTGTAAAGCTATCATTTTATTCATCTTGAGTTCTCTGTTATCCAAATAAAAACAAATCTCCTCAGGCATCAGTTTGGGGTTGCTGCCTTTGAAATCTAATAGTAAACTGGCTGCCTCAGCATCTGTGGAGCTCAGCTCATTCCATCACCTTCCAGAATTATAATTCTCCATTTGGAGTCTGAGAAACGTAGTGATGGGGGGAAATGGCTATGAGGAAAGAGACAACTGATCAAAGAATTCATGGTGCTACATAATGAATTTTTCTCTTTGCTCCTTTTCTTCTCGGTCTGAGCAGGTCCTGCATTTTGCAGAATAGCATGTTTTTAAAAAAAGTCGCCCAGAAGGTGAATTTCTATACAGCAAATCACAGTTGTCTGTTGATGTGTGTAAAATTAAAGGTATGTTTTTCAGGGGGAAAATATTGATCTCCCATATTAAAACTTCTGCATGTATCACGAGTGCTTTTTAAAAGCAAATGCCAAAAATTTTAAATAAAACATGAGGAATAACTCCAGGAATAAATTATGGAATGAAAACACAAAGGAGCTTAGGTCATTTTTGCATTTGGAACAAGAAGCCTGAAGATTTAAAAGAAAAATAACAACAACACTGTACTGAACGGAACATGCCAGGGGCAGAGCTAACGATGGTCTTATGAAAGACATTTTTCATCCTTAACCAGAGCATGCCTGTGTGTACAAGATGACAAAATAATCAAGTGAAGAGTGAATAATTCAGCTCATCACCAGGTTGTTTCGTGTTGAATTGATGCAATGCCAAGCAGTTAGTTTGGATATTTTTCCCCTTGGAATATTTGTCTAAACAAATACCCTTAAAGGAAGAAAGCGGCTGAACTCCAACAAAATAAGCCCCAAACCTCAATTCGGGAAGCCTGGATTCTGTGCCTGGCTTTGTCTCTGTAAGCCAATTACTTGAGATTTCTGAACCTCTATTTCCTGATCTGGAAATGGAGGGCATTACGGTCTCATAGGGCTGGAGGGGTAAAATGAGATAAAGGACATAAAAATCTCTGGCAAATAATACACGATCCATCCAGGGCCCAGGGCCCTGCATTTGTCTTTTATGACATGCTGTGTGTTTTATAAAATATTTTATAGTTTGGTTTCTGTATTAAGCTAACAGCTTACGTATGACACACAAGGATAACCATAAGAGAGACAGAACTCCTGCCTTTCCAGGGATGAGACTCTGTGAGTCCTCAGACCAAAAAAAGAGCTTGGATACCATTAGTCTAGATCCAGCTACCAAGTAATTTTTAATTATTCACTAATTCATTCACTAAAACATGCACTTGTTGTCTACCACGTACATGCTAGGGCTGACTGGACAGGCCTCTGCCTTCTGTGCCCTTATTCTGTTGAGGAAGGTAGATGATATGAACCGAACTATAATAAAAGGTCATAAATGCGATAGCAGAGAGTAGAAAAAAGCATAAAAGGGAGCAGTCGCTATCATCCTGAGAAATGTCACATACAGGCTGATATTTAATACGTGCTTTTGGTAAAGATTAAAAAAATAGATTTAGCGGTTATGGAATCATCTCGTGATTCCCGCATAGATGTGTACACACACCTATGTATATGTATGTGTGTGTGCATTATTCCATTTTTGTAATTTAATTTTACATCCAATAACCCAGGAAGTCTTCTTGGTGCTTGGTGTTCACTGTCTCAACTCCCACATGAGCACTGATGCTAGGTTTTGTATCAGACACAAAGGATGGTAAAGCAGCTAATGCAATCCTTTCTGCGTTGATGTGGCTCATTTTGCTGTTCGGTCAAACGACGCGACTCTGTGCTGGGTGCAATAGTTAATTTATACAGATTAGATGAGTGCTTTTTAACAAAAAGGAGAACTAAAAACAAAATCAACCATGGTGTATAATCTATATATGATCTCTATCCCTATATTTTTATTGCTTGACATTCAGAATAAACCACAACCATCAATTCCCCAGATCCCTGGATTATAATTACCTGGAATATTTTTCTCTGAAAGATGTGAGAATTTTGAAGCTTATCTGCTTTTATACAAGTTTGCTTGCTAAGGAGATTTCATGAAAAGTAATTTAATTCTGGGCCTCTTAAGGATGTATAAAACGAAAGAAAGGCATTAGATTTTCAGTTTTGTTCCCTCCACCGACTTTACTTGTCTGGTTTTACTTTTTTATCCATGGAGACTCTAAAGGCAATGTTCTGTAGAGATGATTTTATTGTCCCATTGCACTGTTTGCATCTAGGCTTTCCCTAAACCCGGATGTGAGATCATATGTGTGTAAAGGAGCACAGAGGGTAAACGAAGAGGTCAGGGGCTATTGAGAACCAGAATCATCAGGAAGCTAAAATCTATATCCCTATTTACCCACCTCTCCACCTGGAGGAGTTGTAGACTTAGCGGTCAAATGAGCTAAAATGGCCAGTATGTTCTTACGGAGAGAACAGGCTTAAACCACTCAGGTACAGACATCTTGCCAGGGATGGTGTTTACGGGCAGCAGAAAGGAAGTTCAAGAATATAAAAGAACAGCTATGAATTTGTTACTACAAATTTCTATCATCAAAGAAAGATTTTAGTTACTATTTACATAAGAACCATTAACCAACAGTCAGGGGACTTCTGACCCAACTCATCTTACTTAGCATCGAATTAAATTTCCCTTCAGAATCTGAAACAAATAAGTTCACACAAATACGCTGGTATGCATTCCAGAGGGCTGTCCATTCACAAGTGTCATAAAACTACTGTTGAAGCCAAATCAACTGATCAAGAAACCAAATAAACTTGATTCATCCTTGTACACAATGATGTAGACATGTGGGATGTAAAACTACGTTAAAATTCAGTAAATGCACTAATTCAGACTTACTGATAGGTAGAGTCAGCTTGGGTTTCTCCAGAAGCAAGGGCTGAGTCAATCTTGTGTGTGGATAGTTAGTTCAGAAATGGATCCCAAAGAACAGGAGTGTGGGACAAGGGAAGTGAAACAAGGAAGGAAGGGACGGATACAAGGATGGCGTGTCCCGTGGACCATTGCTGTTTTAAACAGGTACTCATTTCTATAGATTTTTCTGAGGAGGGTTAACAAATATCTTGGGGAACTGTCCACTGGGTGATGTGAGGGGGAAGTGGTTCATTGGCTCCTACCCTACAATGGTCAAGGTTGAACTCTAGGGCATTAGCTCCTGGTGTTTCTGGATTGTGCGAGCGTGAGTAACATGGCTTCCTGTGAATGTTCTAAGCTGCGTACCAGACACTTGAAGTGAGGTATCGTCACCTTGCCCCCACTAAAGCTGGTCAAATCTTCATGGAACATTGAAGAATATAACATCTTTTAAAACTAAAACAGCTTTTTCACATGTGTTTATTCAGGACCCAGACCAACACTGGGAATGTTTAATAAATAGAAAGCATGAGAAATTGATTTGGAGCAAAAACGTGTCCTAAATCTGACACTTTCTGGCAGTGTGAACTTAGAGCAGCTACCTTCCATTTTCATGAGCCTCACTCACTTTCCTGATCTCCAATTTGGGGATAACTTGTATTCTCCTTGTGGGATTCCTAAATGCTAAAGGAGATGGTGAATGTAATAGCATGATTAGCATTTCAGCAAACGGGCACTCATGGTAATGATCATTAGCATTCAATCAAAGTCAGTACACAAGGCAATTTGAAGGGGCCACACCATTGCTAGTGGTTGCAGATTTCAGTCGGCCACAACCTGGAGAGTGAGAACAAAGGAACTAGTGAAAGGGCTTTTCTGGACTCTGGGGGACGATAGATTATGCACTACAACCAAAACCAAGTTAGGATTCAGAAATCACACTGAAGCCAGAGGTCAAGTGTGGTGACCTCTGAACCAAGGCTAAGAAACAGAATGCTGGAGATCAAGTGGTGTCAAGGGTCAAAGGTAGACAAATGGTCATTCAAACACGTGTGTTGTTCCATTGGTGGCCTTCTTTGTCAGAAAGTTTTGTCATTGCATTTCCTGTCACACCGAAAATGAGTAGCTGATTTTCTAGGTGTGGTCAGCCATAAATCTGAGCGATCAGGGATACACAGCCCTGCACATGATCAGAACGTGCAGCAGATAACAGGCAAAGTGCAAAACAAAATGTCCTTATCTTGTACTTATTGCAAAAAATTATGCACTATTTCCAAAGATGCCTAAAACCTAAGGAGTTCTTGCTTATAGTTTATAGGGTGTGATTCATTTTTCTGTTTTTCTTGGAACTCCCTGCATCTTTCTGCCCTGGCCCAAGGCCTTTAAATTGGTCTTGTGACCCAAATTCATTTAAAATAAGCTATTTGACTTCATGCTTTAATATGTTTTACACGTTCCACACTTCACTGATTCCAAACATCCATCATCCATCCATCCATCCAACCATCCATCCTTCCATCCACCTGTCTTAGTCCATTTGGGCTGCTATAAAAGAATATGTAATAGAATGCCATAGACTGGTTGGCTTGAACAACAGACATTAATTTCTCACATTCCTGGGGACTGGGAAGTCCAAGATCAGGGTACCAACAGATTCCAGGCATGGTGAGGGCTGTTTCCTGGTTCATAGATGACCATTCTCTTGATGTGTCCTCACAGGGTGGAAATCATCGAGGGAGCTCGCTAGGATCTCTTTTAAGGGCACTAATTCCATTCATGAGGACTTCATCCTCATGACCTGAGCACCTCGCAAAGGCTTACCTGCATACACAATCACAGTGGGGATTAGACTTCAATGTATGAATTTTGGGGAGAAATACAAGCACTCAGTCCATAGTGCCATCTATTCATTCATGCATTAATTTATTTATTCAACTATTCAATAATCTAATCATTTAACCATTTAGCCAGAAAATAATGATTATGTGGTTTCTACATTACTGCTGCAAAGCGTTATGAGAGAAAAATAAGATAATTCACATAAAAATATCTGGCAAATAGTACAGAGCCCAGGGATGGCCCAAGACTTTTTTCTTTTATAATATCCTGTGTATTTTAGAATTCTCCATACTTTGATCTCTATATTAAGCAAATAGTACTGTTGACTTTTGAAAATTCTTCATATAGTCTATACACTAGTCCTTTGAAGATGTGAGTTACAATATTTTCTGCCAGTGTATAGCTTGTCTTTTTCACTCTCTCAGCAGGATTTTTCACAAAACAAAAGATAGAATTTTGATTAAGTCCAATTAAGTTTAACTTATCAATTTTTTTATGAGTTTTGCTTTTGATTTCAAATCTAAGAACTCTTTGCCTAGCTCTAGATTCTGAAGATTCTCCTACGCTTTTTTTTTTTTAATTTATTTGATAGAGAGAGAGAGAGGGAGAGAGAGCATGAGAGGGGAGAAGGTCAGAGGGAGAAACAGACTCCCCATGGAGCTGGGAGNTTCTAGATTCTGAAGATTCTCCTACGCTTTTTTTTTTTTTAATTTATTTGATAGAGAGAGAGAGAGAGAGAGAGCATGAGAGGGGAGAAGGTCAGAGGGAGAAACAGACTCCCCATGGAGCTGGGAGCCCGATGTGGGATTCGATCCCGGGACTCTGGGACCACGACCTGAGCCAAAGGCAGTCGCTTAACCAGCTGAGTCACCCAGACGCCCCTCTCCTGTGTGTTTTTATAAAAGTTTTAAAGCTTTATGTGTTGTATTTAAGTCTACAATTCACCTCGAGTTAATTTTTTTTTTTTAAGATTTTTATTTATCTATTCCACAGAGGGAGAGAGATCACAAGGAGACAGAGAGGCAGGCAGAGAGATGGGGGGAAGCAGGCTCCCCGCTGAGCAGAGAGCCCGATGTGGGCCTCGATCCCAGGACCCTGAGATCATGACCTGAGCCGAAAGCAGAGGCTTTAACCCACTGAGCCACCCAGGCGCCCGAGTTAATTTTTGTATAAGGTAGAAGATTTAGGTAGAGTTTCAATTTTTGCCTATAGGTACAACTGCTGCAGTACCATGTGTTGAAAATGCAACCTTTCTTTCACGAAACTGCTGTTGTACTTTACTCAAAAATCAGTTGGGTGCATTTGTGTAGGTCAGTTTCTGGGTTTTCTATTCTGTTCCCTTGATGTATGTGTCTATCCCTCTGCCAATAACATACATTTGTGATTATAGAAGCTTTATGATGTCTTAAAATCAGATAGATGAGTCCTCCCACTTTATTCTACTTTTTCAAAATTGGTTTGTCTATTGTAGTTTCTATGCCTTTCCATATATATTTGAGAAATAGTTTTTTTTTATATATATATATCTACGGAACTCTTGCTGGGATTTTGATAGGAATTGAGTTAAACCTGTATATCAATTTGGAGAGAAATCCACTTTATTCTACTTTTTCAAAATTGGTTTGTCTATTGTAGTTTCTATGCCTTTCCATATATATTTGAGAAATAGTTTTTTTTTATATATATATATCTACGGAACTCTTGCTGGGATTTTGATAGGAATTGAGTTAAACCTGTATATCAATTTGGAGAGAAATGATATCTTTACTATGTCAAATCTTTCAATGCATGAATATAGTATGTCTCACCATTTAAATTGGTCTTTTTTTATTTCTTTCATCAGTATTTTGTAGTTTTCAGCACCTATGTCCTACACATTTTCTGTTAATGCATAATTTTTTATTGATTGTAAATGGCATTGCACTTTTTATCTTGGTATTTATTGCTAGTATATAGAAATACAATTGATTTTTTGGTATGCTTTTTGTACTCTGCAACCTTGAGAAACTCACTTATTAGTTCTAGGAGATTTTGTTTTGATTTGTTTTTCTTTTTACTTCATGGGACTTTCTATATACAAAATCATTTCATTTGGAAATAGGTAAAGCTTTATTTCTTCCTTTCTGATCTTTGTGCCCTTATTACCTATTTAAAATTTAATTTCACTTATATATTTCCTCAATATACATTTAGAAGCACATAAGATAGTATTATACTTTTGGCTTCAGCCATCAAATATAATTTAGAAAACTCAAGAGAAGTAAAATCAATTGTATTTAACCTTATTTTTCTTACCATGTTCTTTCTTCCTTCCTAACATTCCAAGGTCAATTTTCTTTTAATCATTTCCTTTCTTTTTAGAGAACATTTATTATTTTATGGAAGTTCTGCTGGTGATATTCTCATGGCTTTTCTTCATCTGAAAATTTCTTGATTTCTCTTTCATTTCTAAAAGATATTTTCACTCAATATAGGATTCTCCACTAACAGGTTTTTTTTTTTTCCTTCCTCGCAGCTCTTGAAAAAATGTTGTACTTCTTCCTTCTGTCATGATTTCTGATGAGAAATCCATGATCATTCAAGTTATTTTTCTGCTATAGGTGAGGTGTTGTTTCTCTTTCACTGCTTTCAAGATTTTTTTTGGGGGGGTCTTTAGTATTTAGGAATTTGACTATGATTTTCTTAATGTAGATTGCTTCTTTTCATTTATCCTTTTTGGGATTAGCTCAGTTTCTTGAATCTATAGGTCATATATTTTGACAAATCTTGGAATTTTTTAGCCATTGTATTTGAGTACTTTTTCAGTTCTATGCTCTCTTTCCTCTCCTTCCGGGACTCCAAATACATTGTATTCATTCTTCTGGTATTAATCTTACATGTTCCTGAGGTTTTGTTTGTTTTGTTCCTAGTCCATTATTTCTTCTTTATACAATTCTTTCTTTCCCTCCCTCCCTTCCTTCCTTCCTTCCTCCCTCCCTCCCTCCCTTCCTTCCTTCCTTCCTTCCTCCCTCCCTCACTTCCTTCCTTCTTTCCTCTTTTCTATCCTTCCTTCCTTCCTTCCTTCCTTCCTTCTAGCATGTAGGTGCATGTGTGAGTGAGGTAGAGAGAGGCAGAGGGAGAGAGAGAATCTTAAGCAAGTTCCACACTCAGGGCAGAGCCTGATGTGGGGCTCAATCTCAAGACCCTGAGATAATGACCTGAGCCTAAATCAAGAGTCAGATGCTTAACCAACTGAGCCACCTAGGCACCCCACTCATTTTTTAAAAGATAAACATATTCAAAAGTCAAAAGGTAAAATATTTTGAATGCTTCCTATTGAATGAGATTAGAAAACGTGCTCATTAGCCTAGGATATCTGAATTTTAGCCCTTCACCTCTATCACAGGTCAACCAGGAGGATGGGTCTGGATCCCCTATTTTATGGAAGAAGTTGGTGCTTGCAGGCCCAAGAGTCTCAGAGAAAAATAATAAATACTCATTTCATTTAATGCACACAATAGAAGAGGCATTGCTATGATTAGCATTTTATAAATGAGGAAGATGAGGCTTAGAAAGAGGCAGAGTAATTTGCTAAAATAACAGCTAAGTGATGGTGGAACTAGGATTTGAACGATGGGGTACCTATGATCTCGAACTACAGGATGCTTTATTGACCAAGGTGCCCAGCTGCAGTTCACTGAAATCCACTGCAGGGATGCTATGACAAGTCCATTTCTGGATGCTATGGGGTTCTCTGACAGCTCACTTTGCATTAAATATACCTCAAGATCCTTGTCAAATCTGTTAGACTTCACAACAGTCTAAGATGCTTCCACCCAACCCTCCCTCCTTCCCTCCTTCACTTAGGGTCAGATAAGCATCACTGATGATGGCTCACCCAGCCTTCCCAGCTCTCCTCCATTGACTCCAATTCACGCATTTCCCTTAAGAAAATTCTTACATGTTTAATCCCACTTGACATCTGTTTTCCAGAGGACCCAAACTAACACAACCAGGCGGTTTTATTTAACAGTTCCAACTATACCATTCCAGAAGTGGTAGAAAGAAATGTTTTTGTGGAATTCCTTGAGATTCTACTGGGAAGACTGAATAAAATATGTGGGAGGATTTTATAATCTCTTAAACTGAATTCAAGTGTAAGTTGTCCTTATTATTCAGGGCTCACACAGCACGGTTTGCCTTGGGATCCGCCTTGTCTCAGCTACCAGTTTAGGTGTGGATGGTTTCCAATTTATCATTTAATCTAACGATTGCTTCTTTGTCAGAATTGTCATCTTATCACTTTAATCTTTACAATACTTAGCATAGCCGTGATTTATGAGACATGTTAGTGACATTAAAACTCTAAGTTGCCTTTTATCCAAGTAAAGTAGGATTTGGCAACAACTTCGTAAAAACTGATATCATTTGCACCCAGCAATGATCCCATTCATTACCATCCTAATTTTCTAAATTGTCTTTAAACAAGGGTGTGGTGACTTGTTGGAGAACTGATAATAAACTACACAATCTGTCCTATCTGTCCCATATCAGTCATACTTGAAAGCTTACCTATTATTAACTGGCTTTCTCCCCCGGGAATTAAGAGCCTGAGTGTGAGAAGCTCTTATTTATTTAGGCCACACAAAACAATTTGAATGAATCACTTAACTATTTATAACAGCTAAAGTAAAATGACTCTGTTATTGTTTTTAAACAGACTTCTGACATTGAATAGCATCAGGATGAATTAATCTTACTAAAATGCCAAGGCCATTCAATAGAATATTTCAAAGTATACTTAGAACAAGAAGAAAAACATGAAAAGGATAAGCTGACTACATGAGGTAGATGGTACGTGATTAACATGTGACAAAAACAAGTAAAAATTCCCCTTCCTACATGCTGTCATCTTCATTATCAAACAGCAGTAAACTGAAAAATACGGAGATTCATAGTTCAGTTTAAGAGAGAATGAAAGCCCAAGATAGGTCAGCATATAAGAAAGCACATAACAATTATATGAGCTCAAGTGTGGATGAATTCTATTCCAAGGTGGCAATAATGGCAAACACTAATGATCCGATTCAGAGTACTGCTCTAAGTGCCTGATAAATATATTCCCTAACTTAATCCTTACAAAACCCTAGGAGGTCAGTGCTGTTATCATTCTTAATTTTCAGATGGAAAAAACTGAGTCCCAGGAGGTTAAATGGCTTGCCCACTGCAGGACTGGGATTTGAGCCCAGATAGCTTGACTCTAGAGCCTTCCAGTCCACATATGGTTCACAGACCAGCAGCATTGTTATTACCTGGTTGGATGTTAGAAACGTGGAATTTCAGAACTATGGAATCAGAATCTGCATTTTAACAAGATCTCTAGGTCATTGTTCTACATGTTGCAGTTTGAGAAGCACTTCTCAGGAGGTTAAACACCGATGGTCAAAAATATGTTCTATACCTTCCATCACACTAAAGACCAAACCAGCAATGAATGAGAGTTTCTATTGTACCATATCCTTGCCAGCATTTGGTGCTATCAGGTTCTGGATTATGGCCATTCTAGTAGATGTACAGTGGGATCTCATTGTTTTGTTTTGTTAATTTTTATTTTAAGTTAGGCTCCCTGGCCAACCTAGGGCTTGAACTCACAACCTTGAGAACAAGAGTTGCATGCTCCACCAACTGAGCCAGCCAGGTGCCCTGGTATCTCACTATTTTAATTTTCATTTCCCTGCTGACATATAATGTGGGGCACCTTTTCATATGCTTATTTGCCATCTGTGTGTTTTCTTTGGCAAGGTGTCCATTAAGGTCTTCCAGTCATTTTTAAATTAGGTTGTTTATTTTCTTACTGTTGAGTTTTAAGAATTCTTTGTGTATTCTGGATAATGGGTTTTTATTAGATGTGTCATTTGCAGATATTTTTGCCCGGTCTGTGGCTTGTCTTCTCATTCTTTTGAATTGGATGCTTATTTTCACTTTTCATATGTGTTTGGGGGTATATTTAGTCTCCAGCTCATTTCATAGATATTTTTAAGATGAAAGGAAAAGAAAACACTCCCTCCCACTGAAGGCTTTAGACTAC
The DNA here is from genome assembly GCA_002007465.1 of Ailurus styani. NCBI lineage: Eukaryota > Metazoa > Chordata > Mammalia > Carnivora > Ailuridae > Ailurus > Ailurus styani. The sequence continues at coordinate 1,623,713 of LNAC01000026.1, forward strand.
AGTGTGGGAGATGGACATGTGAAGGAACATCAGGACAGACAGTGGGAGCAGGAAGCATGGGGATCTATGACAGTGCATGAACAGGTCCATTAACAGAGGCTGGTAGGGAAAGGGTAGGATTTAACCAGAAGAAGGAGGCGAAAACATTCCTGGTAGCAGGTGCAAAGCAATGTGAGAAGAATGCAGTAGGGGAATTTCATGTTCAATATGGCTGGAGTGTAATGACAAATGCAGACAGAAAAATGGACAAGTCATATGTCATCTAACAGTAGTTAAATTTTATTGAATAATTATTATGTGCCAGGCACTCTTCTAGGTTCTTGTCATGTCTTTAATTGTCATATCACTTCATGAGTAGGCACTATTCTTATTTTATTATTCCCATTTTACAGATAAGGTGGTTGAAATGGATAGTTATATACTTAGCAAGTATCTGGGGGAGGATATCAACCCAGTCCAGTGCTGGGATACACACTTCTGTCTTCCATGCCATAATGTGTCTTAGGGATGTTGTATCATAAGGAGTTTGATCCTGAATGTAATCAAAGGAGATAGGAAGAATTTTAAAACAAAAACATAACATAATATATACATATTTGGATCACGCATCCAAGAAAATTTACATCTTTAAATTCCTTGCCTTGATTACTGCATTCTAAGTTTCTTATAGATGGGGATTGATTTCTGAATCCCAGTTACATCTATAGGGTGATGTATCCAGCAGGTGGACACGAAGATTTAATTGAGATAATGAAATGCCAGATACTCATTTCTAACCAGGCAAGCTTGCAAAGGCTCCCTTCCTGATCTTAGATATTCTCTAGAGATTTTTGTTCCAGCAATGCCTGTGTTGGGTCCCTGACATAATCTAACACGATATTTTGCTAGTTTGCTTTGCTCATTTGATGTTCTGATGATTGTTTGTGGAACCCCAAAATTGCAAACAAGAGAATAAGTCATGTTAGTCAATTGGAAATGTCAGTCATATGGGAAACATACTTGTTTCCAATCCATACTCAAGAGAGACACTTGATCCAAAAGTCACTTTTCAGGAACGTCAGTGGTATTGGAGAAATAGATGTCGCAGGTTAGAGAGAAGATGTGTGGCTTTCAAGAGTGGAGATATTAAAGACCCTTGGAGATCTTTAGACAGGGATGTTTCATGTACAATAAACTCTGATATGACAACATTTTAGTGAATTGAAGGAATTTGATGGTAGAATTAATAATATTTCATGGATGGAGTCTAAAAACACAAAGATACGGGAATTAAGTGCAAAATGAATTTTTCCATGACCACTGTCATTCTATTCTAGGAAATCTGAGAGTAAAGATTTTTAAAAAAGGGTCCTAAAAATTCAGTGAGAGAAATGGACATGTGGGATAGTAATAGAGATGTATCTACAGAGTGTTAGGGGGAATAATAGAGAGGAACGGTACTTGCTCCATTTGGAGAGTTCACAAGAGGTTTCCAGGAAGAGTGAATGCTTTAGCTGAATATTAAAGATGAGTCAGGCATAATTAGCCTGTGAAGAAGGGTGGGATGAGTGTTCCAGATTGAAAGAATAATTCCCGCAGAGCCACAGAGTGGGGAGCTGCTTGGCCCATGTGGGGAATTAAAAGGGTATTACATGAGCAGAAAGGGACAAGGGAAGTTATTGGGAGATAATACTAGAGAGAGAAGTCAAAGAGGGCCTGGATAAGTAGTTTACTGCTTAGTTTGGTGCTTAGTAAATGATGGGGAGTTTTTAAAGATTTAAAGCATTTGAGATCAATTATTTAAACTGTTGTATACAGTCTTAAACAAACTTAGGCAGGAGGAGATCAGTTATAAGAAGATCAGGATAATTCTAAGAGCTTGGATTTTGGTAATAGTTGTAGGAATGGAAAGGAAGGATACATGAAAAAAATACCTCTTCAGAATCTTAAATCCACATAATTTCATGATAAATTGGATGTGTGTGAGGATGGGTAGAAATGGAGAAGGAAAAGGTAACTAGCTCCAGTGACTGGTGAAATGGGATGCCACTAACAGCTAAGAAATAAAAGAGAACACGTTTGGGGTGAGTTCATTTTTGAGCATGTTTGAAGTGTCCATTTTACATTCAGGTTGAGAAATCTAGGCTGAAGCTCTGAAGAGAGTTTGGGGCTCCAAAGAGAGATATGGATCTGGAGGTCATCAGACCATTGGTGGTGGTTGAGTCCACAAGACAGGAGAAGGTTACCCAGGGACAGTGAGGAGAGGCATGAGGAAATTTGCTTCATTCAAATTTTCCAAATAGAATTCTGGTGCCAAGATAGAGCAGAGTCGCTACAGACTTAAACTACTTGGGTCTAGATCAGGAAGAATGTCATCGCATGCTCCCTGCAGAGGGGCTCAGGAAGTTGGTTTGGGAAATGGCAAGTGACCCCAGCACTAAGGAAGATAAATCAAAAGCCTAAGCCAAAAGACTGAAGCTAGTTATTTAGTGAAATCCCTCAGCTCCACCTCTCACAGATACAGTTGATTCACACACCTACAAGGTATTTACCTTTGGTTTGTCCTTGTTTCACAGAAGTTATAATGAGATAGGCATGAAGGTACGAGATCACACCCTTTCTCAATGGTGAACAATTTGTCATGGACAAGGTGCCCACAGACAATACACTGAGAAGCCTTTCCAGTTCCAGATCATTAGGAAGGATTTTCCAGGTGCCAAATAGTTGCTGCTGCTGTTGCTTGTTTCAAGCTCTTTAGAAAAGTGAAAATTATCCTAAAGCCACTGGGCAAATGCCATCTTGCCCGCAGGAGTAGCCTAAGTCTAGGGAAGAGTCACGTCGGAGATATCAAATTCCCTAAGCTTGTCCGCACATGACAGCTTGTGAGGGCCCCTGAGGCAATCAAGGTTATTGAAGACAGTATCGTGATCGATTGGCATGCAGGTCTGTCTTTCCCACCTCCTATGCCTTTTGCTACGAAGCAGATGGTGCTATGGCACTTGTTAGAAGCCCGGGCCTAATTCAAGAGCATATTTTTGCTTTCACTGAAGCTACTGAGTTTGAGGGGGCCTGGGGAGAATTAATATACCTCAGTATTCCTCTAACATCTTTTCCCTGTGTGATACATCCATTCTCACCTGCTGTTTTCATATTGTACTCCTTTCATCCCTCTGTCTCAGACTGAAAGCCTGCTGTGCTGGAACACCGCCTCTGTCATTCCTAACAAGCTGCACACACCGTCAGAGTTTGGCAAATGGCAGCGCCCTTCTAGTGGAAATCTTTCCCCAGGGCCTTCTCCCCACATGCTCCAGTCTAGCAGGGGTTAACTAGAGGGCTGCTCATGAGCCCATCTCTGGGAAGCTGACTTGCTCCTACTTGCCTGGCGTGGAACTTCTGCAGCCTGTTTCAACACCTTCGTGAGCTGGGCAAGATTGCTATGGTAGCTGTGAGGACCATTGCTAGTGAGAAAGTCAAAGCAAGGGTAGCAATTAGATAATTAAATTGGAAGGTGTTTTTTAATAAACAATTCACCACAGTTCCTAAATGTATGTATACTCTGCCCCTCCTCCAAACTCCTTTACAGATCCCTTTCTGCCCCAGAACAATTACTACCCTGGTGTCTGGAAGGAGTCAGGATGGGAGGCAGGACTCAAGTCCACTCCTCGTTAGAGCTGCTGGATTATCCCACACTCCCAGAAGAATCATAATAGCCCAAGTCAAAGATGTGTCATTAGGTAAAAACTCGATTTAGCACCTTTATTTTTGGGTCACAAATTCTTTGTAACTTGTTGGTCTAGATTTATATGTAGATGACGGTTAATTTTATATGTCACATTGGCTGGGCCATGGTGCCCAGTTATTTTGTCGAACATTTTTCTAAATGTTTCTGGGAAAGTGTTTTTTGGATGAGATTAACATTTATTTATTTATTTTTAAAGATTTTATTTCTTTATTTGACACAGAGAGAGAGAGATCACAAGTAGGCAGAGAGGCAGAGAGAGAGGAGGAAGCAGGCTCCCTACTGAGCAGAGAGCCCGATATGGGCCTCGATCCCAGGACCCTGAGATCATGACCTGAGCCGAAAGCAGAGGCTTTAACCCACTGAGCCACCCAGGCGCCCGAGATTAACATTTAAATCAGTGGATTCTGCATAAGGCAGCTGACCCTTTACAATGTGGGTGGGTCTCATCCAATCAGTTGGAGGTCTTACTAGACCAAAGACTGACCTTCCCTGAATGAGAAGGAATTCTCTTAGCAGAATGCTTTTGAACTAGGACTGCAACTCTTTCCTGAGTCTCCAGCTTGCTGGTTTACCCCATACTCTAAGCCTCCATAATCATGTGAGCCAAGTCCTCAAATCTCTCTCTCTTCCTCCCTCCCTCCCCATACATTTTGTTGGTTCTGTTTCTTTGGAGAATGCTGACTAACAAGGAGAGAGAGGTACATACATACATATATATGTAGATACACAGACAGATAGATAATAGTTAATGTGCCTTATAAATACTGTCCTAACAGGGTTGCCTCAGGTAGATGGATAACTGGATACAAGGGTGGAGGGGTGTGAGGGAATGGTTTGTGGTGAGATACTTTTTAGTGCAGACCTAAGGAAAGCCTGCTTTTTCCCGGGCAGATGAAGCTAGGGTTATAGTGGCCTCGTCACTTTTTTGATAGCTTCAATAAATCCTTGTTTTTTGGTCAGTTCCTATAATAACAAACTGAGTACTTTGATAAGCTGACCCACCCAACACCGCAGGACAGTCCCTGACTGAGGAAGACAAGCTCCCTCTCCCTTCAAAAGAAATTACCTCGGGGCACTTGGGCGGCTCAGTCAGTTAAGCGTCTGACTCTTGATTTCAGCTCAGGTCATGATCTCAGGGTCATGATCTCAGGGTCGCGGTACCAAGCCCCACACCTCCACTTAGTGCAGAGTCTGCTTGTCCCTCTCTCTCTGCTCCTCCTTGTGCTCTCTGTCTCTCTCTAAAACAAATAAATAAAATCTTAAAAAAAAAAAAAAGAAAAGAAAAGAAAAAGGGAAGAGAAGAGAAAAGGAAGAGAAATTACCTGCCTCCCTGGGACACAATAGCTTCACATTTGTCTTTTTTGGCTTCCATATATCTGTTTGAATAATTATTATTCATCTGCTAGGCCCTTCACAGAATTCCAGCTGTAAATAGCACTCATCATCACCCTCATCACCACAGCTGGTAATGAAGAGAAATGTGCCGGGTAATGAGGAGAGTGGCCACCATTACAGTAATGAAGAAAAATGGACAGAAACGCTGCAGGAATGGCACCTCCACTATTTCCTGGTATAATTGGCATGAGGTAATTGCTTTTTTATCCTCCCTGCCTTCATCTTTGCAAACTACTTCCAAATTCCTTACATTCATCACAAAATAGAAAATCGAAGTAGTGTAATAAATTAAAAAGGCGAAAGAGCTCAGCTTCGTGGTGCCAGTCTTAAAAGAAGGAAGAAAGAACATTTACAGGATTAATAAAAGGGGTACTAGTGGGGGTGGGGGGTTATTTTTTCTTGTTGTTATTTTTGTTGTTATAGTCTAAGCCTTCTTCCAACTACATACGAAGACGGACGCCAACAGGAATAACTCTGAATATGCTCTGAATACATATGCCTCAGCCACTACTTCCACGGAACTGTGCCCACTCACACGCAGTAGAATAAAACACGGCGCAGGTCTACTCTCATTCCTCCTGCTGGTAAACCCAGGCCTGAGAGCAGCGTAGAAATTTGGTCCGTATTTATACGGCCCCAGATACCAAAAAAGGCCTTGTTAGGACAATATTTATCAGGCATGTCATTTTTCTGGTTTGCCTGTTTTCATCCTATGCTCCAGTTGGGGCTACTCTCGCTGCAATCCCTAGAAAGATTCTTAAACTCAGGATTTCATTAAACCTACGAGAGAATTAAGGACCACGACCAAGCCCCATGAAAAGCATCATGTGCGATTGGTAAAATTAACTTAAGTACCTTCTATTCTCTTAGAAATGCATCCACAAATTCCCTGATATTCCTCTCCCTCCTCTTCCCTTGAGTGTGGGCTTAGTTTAATGACTTGCTTCCAGTGAACAGATTACACTTCCAGATTAGGCTATAAAAAGACTTCAGCAAAGGTGGGAATAATCCAAATGTCCATTGACAGATGAGTGGATAAACAAAATGTGTATACACATGCAATGGAATGTTATTCAGTCATAAAAAGGAATGAAATTCTGATACATGCTACAACCTGGATGAATCTTGAAAACATTGTGCTAAGTGAAATAAGCCAGACACAAAGGGGTAAATATTATGATTCCACTTACGTGAGGTAGTCAGGGTAGGCAGACTCACAGCCGAGACAGAAAGTAGAGAATACCAGAGGTTGGGAGTAGGAAGATTGGGGGTTATTGCTTCATGGATACAGAGCTTCTCTTTGGGATGATGGGAATGGATAGTGGTGATGGTTGCACAACAGTGTGAATGTAATCAGTGACACTGAAGTGTACACTTGAACACTGGCTAAAATGATAAATTGATATTATATATATTTTACCACAATAAAAAAACCCAGGGCTCCTGGGTGGCTCAGTGGGTTAAAGCCTCTACCTTCGGCTCAGGTCATGATCCCAGGGTCCTGGGATTGAGGCCCACATCGGGCTCTCTGCTCAGCAGAGTGCCTGCTTCCCCCTCTCTCTCTGCCTGCCTCTCTGCCTACTTGTGATCTGATCTCTCTCTCTCTCTCTCTCTGTCAAATAAATAAGTAAAATCTTAAAAAAAAAAAAAAAAGATTGGAGCTTTCATGTTAAGTGCTGTGTGTCTCTCTCTTCCTGTCTNGTAAAATCTTAAAAAAAAAAAAAAAGATTGGAGCTTTCATGTTAAGTGCTGTGTGTCTCTCTCTTCCTGTCTCTTGGACCACTTACTCTGGGAGAAGCCAGCTACCAGGTCCTGAAGCCCCCTTGGTGGCTGTATGAAGATGTCCATGTGACAAAGAACTGAGACTTCTGGACAGCACTAGTTGGGGAGCCTTTTTGGAAGTAGATCCTCCAGGCATATCCAAGGCTTCATATGATGCAACCACGGGCAATATCTTGACTGGAATCTCACAGGAGACCCTGAGCCAGAACACCCCCTGAATCCCCTTCTGGGATTTCCAACTCTCAGAAATTGTTGAGATAATAAATGTTTGTTGTTTCAAGCCACTAAGTCTTGGGGTAACTTGTTACACGGTAATAGATATTGACCACAGTATGAGTATACATACACAAATTCACAATCATATTGAATCACATAAATGTATAATAATATTCATTTTAGAAAACCTTCTATTTCTTCCTACACAACAATGGGAAAATGCTAACCACTGAGGTTAAGAAAAATGTCTATGTCCTGATCTTATTTTGTATCTCTTTTTTGCATTCATTTGGTTCTTTAAAATATGGCCCTCTCCTCTCACGTTCCATATGGTTCTCTTTCCCACATTTGTCTGTATGGGAATGGGTATTTTTATATCAACTGCTGAACATTCTTTGTCTCTGTCTGGAGTAATTCAAAATTCATAGTTTAAGTATAGAATCTGTATTTCAGCTTTTATATCTAGAACTCCAGATACTACTTGGTTGTTGCAAAGATACACACCAAATGGAAACTCCACAAATGAACCCTTACTATCTGCCTTCTCTCTCTCACTCTTCCTAAACTCTGCCTATCTTTATTACAGTGATGATGAAAGCAATTTGTACATAGCTCTGGGGTTTATAATTATAATCGCTATTACCAGCAACACTCTTTCTCACTCACCAATGTCTAGTGTAGACTGAGTGGGGCCCTCTACAAGCAGCATATAGGAGATAAGTCCCGGGAACCTGGCTGAACCAGCAATGGTATTACCTATCTGATTTTTTGAGGAATCACTCAACCATTTGGGAAAGATCCCAGCAACAGCAAACCAAGTCAAGGTGGCAAGTCGTGGGGCAAAGAAGAGGACGCGAGGAGGAGACTCTAACAGAGGACCACGTATGGAATAAAGTTGACAAAAATGGAGTAAGAAACAACATGCTATGCTATAAAGTCAGGAATCTAAACCATTAACCCATAAATATGACTATGCTGCAAGGCATTACTTTAAGTGAGTTTGGGTCAGATTCTTAAAGAAGCTAATTTATGCTAGTAATGAGAAGGGATTGCTATCACAGGACTTCCTATGCTGCATTATTAAGTATCCCATTCTTTTTCTCTTTCTGGTAGACACCATATTTGCATAAGTCATTATGTTTTGGCAGCATACATTCCTTTAAGTATTTGTAAAGTAGCATAAAGTAGGAGGTAAAAGATAAGGGCCCTCAGCTCCCCTACCTTTCAGTCTTAAAGATAACCAGATAACCTTAGATATGGCCTTTAGTCTCTGTGAGTCATCTGTGAAATGGGGTCATTCTGTAAAAGATGTTTGAACTGGATCAAATGATCCACTGAAATTTCTTCGAACTCTAAACTCTGCAATTCTGTGGCTGAATTCTGATGCCCATATATTCCTCCATAGGTTATTCTGAGGGAACCATTCTAGCATGCCTACCTGGACAGTTCAAACAGTTTCTCCATCTGCCTATGATATGTCCTCCAGCTCAGAGCAGAAGCAGAGTTTGTGTCCTGAAACCTGAAGAAATATGAACGGTATAAGAAGAAATAGTGGGACTGTGAGCACCTTAGAACTTTATTTCCAGGGAATTTCTTACCTAGCAAGAAGATGGCACTCCAAGGGGTGAAAGCTCCCTGAATGTCCCACTCAATCAGGACAGCAAGCCAGGAAACTCTGCCTAGGGCAACAAGGGCATTTACATGAAAATTGGTCTGGGATTTGCACCAGGATGATTCAAAGCTAAGAAGAAAGAATTACAGAACCTAAACTGCATCTACCTCACTGTTTTGACCAACTCTGGTGGCAAATAAGTTTAGCTGGTACTCAGAACATGTTCTGGTGAAGTGAAAAAGTAGTTGCCCCCCCCTTCCCTTCCCTCCCTTTCCCTTTTCTTTCTTTCTTCTTTCCTCTCCTCTCCTCTCCCCTCCCTTCTTTCTTTCTTTCTTTCTTTCTTTCTTTCTTTCTTTCTTTCTTTCTTCCTTCTTTCCTTCCTTCCTTCCTTCCTCCTTCCCTCCCTCCCTCCCTCCCTCCCTCTCTTCCTTCCTTCCTTCCTTCCTTCCTTCCTTTCTTTCTTTAAGTTTATCCACATCTCATCAAATGGAGGAGTCCTTATACATGAGTCCTCAACCAGTTGGTGAGAGTCTGCTGGTAGAGCTCAAAGCCTGATCAGATAATGCTCCAGCGAGTGGCCTGGGGATTGACCCCTTACTCAGGGAGGAATGAAACATCTGCTGGAAACTCCCCACCCCCACCCATTGACCTTAAAGCTTTAGGGGAAATGAAAAGCAATTTCTCTCAGGCAAAAAGATTGGGAGTTTCTGCTGCAAGGTCTTGCTGTTTCTTTAAGGCTTCCATGGAAATGAAAGATGTTCCTAAGCAAAGATAGGTCAAATCTATTAAGAGAGCGGATGAGGCATTTCCCTCCTGAAAGCTGGAGAATAACAGAAAAGAAACTTTTCTGATGAAACAAAGGTATCATTTTGTTTGTTTGATTTTGTTTGTTTCATATCTATTTACTGAAAATTTGGAGAAATGATTTAATTTGGGTATGAAAATAGCTACTTAATAGAAGAAAAGAGGAAGGGATTTCCAAGACGGAGCCCCTGTAGTTTATACATGGTGTAAACCCTATTCCTTCTCTTAGCCTCTCCCACCTCCCTTCCCTCAGCAATTCTGCTTCCATCCTCTGATGGGAGTTCCATCAACTCCCAAAGAATCATCAAGAAGTTGAGTTCCAGTAGCACTGACTTCAAAGACGTTTTATTCTTCTCTCCGGCCCCCAAATGGACCATCTTACCAGAATTCATTCCATCATTATGGGGAAGGGGATGCATTGAGCAAGCCTTTTTCCAAACTACAGCTACATTTTTATATTATTCTGACACCTCCCATCTGCTTTATTTCTAGGGAAGTTCCTCTTAGCAAGAAGGTAGCACTCCAGGGGTGAAAACCAGGCTGAATGTCAATGAGGATTCATTAGATAATATCCTGAAAGCCCTATTGAGCACCTTGCAAAATACAACTAAAGGTGGTGCAGTGATTTTCCAAATCCAAGATTTCAGGTCTATCTTTGGTGTTCCCTGGGCACTAGCAATGTTATAGAGAGGAAAAAGAAATATTAAACAATTTTTATTTCAGCTGACCTTTTACAGAGACCAGAAGTAATTTTGTCTGGATTCTCCATTTCAGCGTGGGACAATAACAGCTGGACAGGGATTCTGCCCAACACTTTGTGAGGTTTGCCCTCGACTGCCTTTGTCAGATTGGCATTTGATATTAAATCAATAGAGCACTGTTATTAAGACACCAGACTACTATAACTTTAGAAAGATCCTAAACTGAGACACTTTTTCCGGACCACTACAGTTTCCATGACTATAAAAGTCATGATGTACTTGAAAGATGCATTGCAGCCTAGGAGGCATTAGAGTAGGATGATCTGGAATCAGACTGTCTGAATTTGAAGATGAACCCCACCATTTGCTTACAAATGCTGTGATTTTGAGAGACAGTGGATCACAGGGATTAAGAATGTCAACTTTGGAACCAGACCACTTGGATTGGAACCCTGATTTCACCATTTACCTGCTGGATGATTTTAGGGAAGTTCTTCAAACCTCCTGGCCTCAATTTCATCATCTATGAAAGGGGATATTAATGGCATCTAATCTCCAAATGTTACAGGGAGGATAAAATAAGTTGAGAGTGGAGAGTGTTTTGAGCAATGTCTGGCACACAGTGAGTGCTCACTAAATGTTAGCTACAGAGATTGGTATTATTTTTTTCCAAATTTTTACACTTTAGCCAATGCCAGGCAAAATCAATAAAGGGGCTAACCAAGAAGAACACGGGAAAATGCTGAATTTGGCAAGACTGGGAATCAGGCAAAACTTACCCTTTGGCACCCTTTGTTCATTTCACTTTCTCCAGGTTCCTCCTAGAACACTGTAGCCAACCTACAGGATTTTTTCTCTGCTCCCCTCCACACTCACCTTTCATCAATCAACTTTACCCACACTATTTCTTTTACCTCAGGACATTGCTCTGAGCCAGATGAAAATTAAAAAAAAAGAAAAAAAGAAAGTGGGGCACCTGGGTGGCTCAGTCAGTTGGGCGGCTGCCTTCTGCTCAGGTCATGATCCCAGAGTTTGGGATGAAGCCCCGCGTTGGGCTCCCTGCTCAGCAGAGAGCCTGCTTCTCCCTCTCCTTCTGCCTGCTGCTCTGCCTACTTGAGCTCTCTCTCTATCTCTATGTCAAATAAATAAATGAAATTTAAAAAAGAAAGAAAGGAAAATGAAATCTAATTAATGTAGTAATGGATGCTGATAGGTGAATGTTATGCTTTTGGGATATCACATTTGCATATTACAAAATAAAGACTGCCTTATCACCAGGAGGAATGAGTAAAATTAAGAACTTTGTGTAATGTGGGAGGTGGGTAAGGACGATAATTGGGGGAGGTAGAGCCTTCGGTCTTCCTTGAATCACAGATAAGCTTCTGTTTGGGTAACCCACAGAACTTGTCCTAAAGTTGTTTAATATAAAGTATCATGAACAGACTTTGAGGCCAAAGCAGAACACACTGTGCTGAAACACCATGTTATTAGGTTGACAGGCATGGCATCAAGGCCTCAGCGTTACTGGCCCCATAGCTCCCAGGGTTGCTGTCAACAAGTCATGACAAATTGGACTAGCCAAATCTTCCAGTCACATCTGATTTTCCTAAAGATGTAGATGCACCTGCTGAAGATATTCCAAACAGAGGAAAGCAGAAAAAAGCTAACAAATGGAGAAACATGGAAAAGGCTCAGCATTAACTTCGATCACCCATTATTATGGCCCTAGGATATGCAGTGTTCTGAATTAGAAAAGGGGTCAAGGGTAAGGGGATTTAGTTCTAGATCCATGTCTGTCACTAACTGGTTGCGTCTTCAAGCGAGTCCACTTTATCTTGGAGGGTTCTATCTGCAAGACGAGGGGGGAGACGCTCTAGAGCAGGATCTCTTCATCCCTTCATCCTCCCTCAGTCAGAGGTCCCAGTGGGCGTCTGGGGTACCCCTAAAGCCCCACAGAGCAATTTAAGTGCCTCTACAGACAGACAATGAATGACAATGACAATGGGGTTTCCTAACCAAAGAAAAAGATGAGAACATTAAGATGCTGAGAAGGTTAATCTGGGGAAAGAAAATATGGAATAAGATACTGAGTAGCAAGATTGGCTACAAGATCACCAACTAGAAGGTTCTTATAGTAAATACACACACACACACACACACACACACACACACACATATGCATATGAATGATACTGCCTAAGATAATGGAGAGATCATGACACCATAGTGGAAGGGAAATGGTTTTGGAGGGAAGACAGGTTTGAACTGAGGTAGATAGTAGGATGTCTGAGTGATTTCATGTCTTTACAGTATCCGCAGACATAGGCAGCACCGTATCAACTCTGATCAGAAAATTTAACCTTGAATTAACTACTCATTTGCTTTTTTTTTTTTTTAAAGATTTTTTATTTATTTTCACAGAGGGAGAGAAATCACAAGGAGGCAGAGAGGCAGGCAGAGAGAGAGGGGGAAGCAGGCTCCCTGCTGAGCAGGGAGCCCGATGCAGGCCTCGATCCCAGGACCCTGAGATCATGACCTGAGCCGAAAGCAGAGGCTTTAACCCACTGAGCCACCCAGGCGCCCTACTCATTTGCTTTTATCCAAAGCAAATAGCAGTACAGGAAAGAGGGATGAAGAGGGTGTCATATATTTTTTCAGTGTTTGTGTGTTTGACTTAACTTCTTTTGGACGGTTATAAGTTCTTTGCACGTTTATAAAAACTATGGACCTGATTCTCAGAAAAAAAAAATACCATTAGAAATATATATGTAAAGTTTTGTATGGAGGCCAGGATAAGAATCTCTTTTTTAGATAGGGACTAACAGGGGTACCAAGCGAAACAAAGTTCTCATTGTTGCTATTATTACCATTATTGTTGTTGCTATTTTAAGATCGAAAACTGAAAACAGAAAAGAAATATATGTAGGGAAGAGAGTTAGAAAAGAGATAGAGAGTAACTTTTTTATTTTTATTTTTTTTAAGCAATGAGGTCACTGTTGATTCTCAAGAGGAAGCATTATCTCTCCTAAATGCTTTGGAGCTTTTCATGTCTTCTCTCTGTCTTTATTCTTCGATTAATGTGTTATGTGCACCTGTCCTCGGCTTCGTCATTAAAACATCCTGGCAACCGCAGGAAAACATGCCAGCTCGTGATGACTATCTGCATTTTTAATAATGCTTAGCATTTCCTACAAATAGGATTTCAGTATCTAGAACTTTTGATTTGGAAAATGAAACAGCTCTTGTTAGTTCTAATAGAAAAAGGCAGCTTGATTTCCAATGCTCTGTTTTAATTTGGGTTTTACCAGCCAGTGATTTTATTGAAAGTGAAATCCATATTCCTGTTTAGCTTTAGCATCTCAACTCTAAAATGGGAAAATCACAGCTTCAGTAACAGAATTGAGAATGAGGTCCTGGCATCTTTCTTCAAAGAAATTTAGAAACGAGTTCTTGGTAAATGCTCACAAATTACCCATGCCTTATGTCTAAACACACACGAACAGGTTTAGAAAAGCAGGTAGAAGTAAATGAAATAATTAGGAATGAAGAAAATAGCAGGGGTTTCTTTTGCTAGATTCCTATCAACATGGGCCATACTTGCTCCAAGGCAGCAAAGAGGGGAGCGGACATCAAGGTCATGACCAAGAAGAAAGGCCTATGCCCAAGCTCTCTTTATCTCCCGGAAGTTTTGTGCTCCCCACAGTACTCAGAGTGGGGTCCATGTGGCATTGTTCTGGTTTCCCCTTGTAACTTAAAGGAAAACTTTCAAAATGTCTGGAGCCCCAGATGTCCTGCAAATGAGGGAGGAGGACGTGCTCAATTTCTTGGCAGCAGGAACCCACTGAGGTGGCACCAACCTTGACTTCCAAACAGCGCAGGGCATTATGGGGGGGGGGGAAGGGCCGGCCTTACCTCATGAATCTGAGGAGAACCTGGGAGAAGCTTCAGCCGGCAGCTCCCGCCCTTGTTGCCACTGAAAACCCAGCTACTGTCAGTGCCACGGCCCCCGGGGATACTGGCCAGCGAGCTGGAGTTTGCTGCTGCCACTGAGGCCACTCGTGGGGTGGCTGCTTGGCTCCTGGAACCTTCCCGAGCCAGATCCAGGGAGGCTCCGAACACCGTCACGTCCGTCACTTCCGGTGGTTCCTGACCCCAGGCCGGAGCGCCAGGCGCCGCTGGAGGCCTCCCAGGTTAACCGGCCGGCCAGGGGCTGCGGAACACGGACTCTCCGGGGCGTGAGGCGGCCATTGTCACCTCCCTCGGGGTCTGCGGGGGCGGACGCTGGCCCGGAAGGGCTGCGCACGCGGGGCACCGTGACCGTGAGTCCCCGCGTGGGGGGCACCCGGTCTCTGCTCCTACAGAGATCCTGAAGGGACTGGGAAGGAGGAGCCGGCTGTGGGGGAGTTGGCTGTGACCAGAGGAAGTTCTGACTTCAGCGACGAAAGGGAATTACCTTCCAAAGTGCTCCCTCTCCTTGATGCCTAAACTTACACGGTTCGCCACGAAAACCCCTGTGAGTCCACTTCATTTGAACGGGGGTAGAAATGGCTTAAAAAAACACCAAAGCTTCCCACTAGTACTGTCCACATAGTGAGGGGTCATCTGGAGTCCGGATCCAGCCTATGCCCCTGACTGGGCCCTTCCCCAGAAGGCGATGTAGAAAGGAGACGGAAGAATGCATTGTCTTGCGTTCAGTAGAGATGGTTTCAGTCCCAGTCACACCCCTGGCCCGCTGAAGAGTCTTTGAAAAGTCACTCGACTTCCCTGAACCTTGTTTTCTTTGACTGTAAAGTGGAGGTAATAATATCCAACCAACGGATTCAATAAGATAAAAATGCAAGGCTTACACAAGGTGTTCAGTGCACGTTAGTTTTCCTTTCCCTGTGCTTCCCTTCCCACTTCCATTCCTTCCTGAGTCACAGCCAAGAATTGTCATGCCTTTTCCTGGTCAGGTAGGGAGAATTCTATTTTGTCTTGTGCAAACTCAAAGCAGGAAGTACCTGTACTTATTGGCGTCTAGAAATTCACAGTAACTGGAAGATTAAGTCTCAGACATTCCATTTATTCTCTTTCTCTATTTCACTTTCTCCCGCCTTTTACAGTACAGGCACTGTTCCCTTGGCATTTGCAAATTTCCTTTTTTTATTTCTACGGGTGTAGGTGGATTGATTCAAGAAGGGAAATAGTAGCACGAGAGAGAAGATTTTTATCGAAAGGTAGAATTCATTACAGAAAGGGAGAGTCTCTTTCATGATTAGCTAACATTTGAACGCTTAAGTGCCAGGCACTCTTCTATCTACCTCACACACGTAAATCCATTTCATCCTCACAACACCCATATTAATAGATAAGGAACAAAGGCACAGAGAGTATAAGTGAATGATGCCAGGTCACACAGCACAGAAGTGGTTGAACCAAGATCTGAACCCAGGCAAATCTAGTTTCAGAATACATGCTCTCTACCATTTCAATGGTATATTTATCTCTTTTCCCTGGGAGCTCAATACCCAGAAAATTAAAGGAAGATGGATGGGGAAAACACAGATCAAAAGAAAATGAATCATGAAGACCATTTGAAATACTTATTAAGCTTATGTAATTGAAATCTGATGCTGTTTTCAAATATTCATAATAGAAACACTAATGTTTTGTATATGGGCAGGTAGCAGTCTGATCAGCCTTGATGTTTGAAGTAATGATGTCAGAAAGCCAACCGAGACTCTTGAGAAAGTGCTTGTGGTTTGCTTTATTTCCCTGTGCTAATATTCCTTGACCAAAAACAATCTCAAAGTTTCTAAGGGTGGCCAGAATATCCAGCCCGCTTTCTTTGAAGGGGGAAATATTTCCATTTTGAGAAGATGAAGTGGACATTTTCTTGGCTGCATATTTGATAATGTTTCTTTACTGGAAATACCTACATTTCTTCTTCCTAAACCAGATTTCTACAATTTTTTTTCCCTCCTAAAAGGGACCATTGATACGATTTACCTCCCCTCCTTTCTTTATAATGAAAAAAGAGAGGTCAAATAGTCTCAGCTGTTTCACTTATCTAGAAGCCAATCGAGGATTCGAGTCCAGCTCTCTTGACTCCTCATTCGGTTCTGCCACTCAACCCCATGTGTTTCTTTCTCTTACAGGCTCTTTTTGGCCACCAGTAAACACACTGACCTTTGAAATATGGAAAGAAAAGTGCTTTGAAATAAAACTGGCACAAACAGCGGTTAGACAGCCGTCATCTGGAGGCCGAAACAAAGAGGGGCATAGTATTCAAGCTGTCTTCATAATTACACGAAGCAGTTATCACTCAGACCCCAGTCTGAGCATTACCCCCCAAACAAACAGCCGAGGTTTGAGAAAGCACACAGGCGACTTTGTTGCTCTAGCATACCGAGGGGTGGGAAGCCCCCCAGCTGAAAAATCACGTGTGGCTGGGGCTGTTTTCCAGAGCCCCGGGCTTTTTCCTTTCTTCCTTCCCATTAAACCCCTCCGCTCTCCTTGGCAAAGGCCCTCAGGTGAGGTAAGTGCCAATTAACAACAAAGAGCTTGATGTATTTCAAGTTTATGACTTAGAGCTAGGTTCTCATGAAGTAGATTCTTCTCTGGTCTGGGAGCCTGGATATGCAGAGGGCAAGGATTCTAAGCCTGGCTTAAATTTGGTTCATTTTTGCTACTTCCCTAAAAGTGTTTTCTCTTTGGGGGGTGCGCTCCAATAGAAAGCCAGGTAAACACTCCCCAGAAAGAGGCAAATCGGACTTTGAAAACGTTAGCCATGAGGATAATTGGAGCAGAAGGCTTGGTGCATTGGGGCTTTAGAAAGGATGGTCTTAAATATCTCATGGGTCCATTGGATGAGTATCTCATTCTTTGGATGGAGAGAATAAAGACAACCAGCTTCAGAATAAACAGGAGAGATGAGAATATTTAATCCAAAGTATCTCTGAAGACTTTCCCGGCTTTCAAATTTGGATTTGATTTTTCTATCCTAAAAATGGTTTTAGTCATGTTCTAATCATTTCAGTGTTATCGCATCAATTTATAAAAATATCTTTGTGAATTGTTCTGAGGCCACAGAGATCTGAAATCTGACCAGTAAAATGATCTGTTTTGACATCTTAGGGCCCTGAAAGACCAAGAATTTTGGCTATAGAGACATAGATGGGTTAAAATATATTTTAAAACAATTCCTCTAATTATTAATTGTACTCAGTTGTTTAATATTTTCAGCGCCTACCGAATTTAGCGAAGGGAATGACAGATGCATATTAAAATGCATGCAAATACTACACACAAGCCACATTTTAATATATTGTTTTGCATTCATAATTTTAGTCTTGTGATTTGTATTTTCATCTGCTTGGGAACAAAGACTTTCTTCTTTCCCCGCTTGGGAAACAAGGCAAGACTTGTTCCTGCCAGCATCCTAATAGTATTCCTGAAAAAGCAGCAAACTTAATGGTTCAAGAACTGCTCTCCACCACCTGCTTATGGGCCCCTTAAATAGGCGCTGCATTTACAATGCATTGAAAAGGTGAAAATATGCAATCAATCAGTTGCTTTGTCGTGTCGTGGCAGGCAATCATATTTTTTTGTTGTTGTATTAAAACTGAACAGACTGCCTAAAAAAAATAAGCTGTTTAAATGTACAATCTCTTTTCAGGTAGAAAAGAGATTCACCAAATCCCATTCCTTTTTAATCCAAAGTCACAGATAAAACACACTTCCCAGCCTCCCCATAATTAGGTGGTTTCTGGCCAGTGGAATGTGGGCCAAAGGAATGTATGTATACAATGTCCAAGCCTGGCTACTTGAATCTACTGGGCAACTCCTACACTTTTTCTCTACACTGGGCTCCTGATCTCCTGGCAAGATGCACAGTGAAGGTGAAGAATGCCAAGAGCATAAGGAGAATCCTCTGGATGGAAGGAGGTTGGGTGTTGGAATAAAACAGTGATCTAACAGTGATCCGTCTCCCTTAACCAATGATGCACAGTAGACTGGGACTCACGTTCGTTGTGTGGTAGGCTGTCCAATGGTCACATCTGACTTTCATACCCTAGTGTACTTACCTCCCACATGGTACCAGCATTGGTTGGTGTGATTAATAGCATATGGCGGAAGTGATGCATGTCACTTCTAAGGTTAAGTTATTAAAGACTATAGCTTCTGCATTGACGCTCTCTTGCTCATTATCTCTCTCTCCCTCTCTCACCACTCTCTCTTAAGGAAGCCAGCTGCCATATCTTGGGTTTACTTAGGCAGCCCATGGAGATGCCCACGTGGTAAGGAATGGTGACTCCCCTCCAACAGCCAGCAAGGAGGGGAGGCCTGCTATTTTAGGAGTTGCTAACCTACACCTCCAGCAGATGATTTGGGAGACATACTGAGCCAGAGTCACCCAGCTAAGCTACTCCTGGATTCTTGATTCTTGGAAACTGGGAGAGAGAATAAATGAGAAATGAGAAATACGGGTTTCCGTAAGGTGCGCCGTGTGCTCCTCTGTGTGGTACCTACAAAGTCCACCCTGCTCGAACGGCTACCACTTCAAAGCTGGATGGGTTCAAATGCAAATTGTTTCGGGTCAGAAAAATTCTGGAATTGTACTCTTAGCAAATGCATAGATTGTAATGTGTCAGACGTTCCTGTGAAGGAAAGACTTCGGTTATCTAGTTACATTTTTGTTCCCAGATTCTCATGCTTACGTTTACATGGACAAGGTGCTCTTCTAATAGGCACATGCGTTAATTTATTTAATCCTTATAACAACCTGATAAAGAGTGCGCTGTTGCTCTTCTAACTTTAGGGGTGAGGAAAGAGGCTCAGTAAAGTCAAGCACCCTGTCCCAGGTCACAGAGCAACTGAACGCAGAATCTCTGCTTCATCTCGGGGCTCACAGACTCCAAGGATCACAGTGTTACCCATGATACCAAATCCCTCTCTCAACAGAATTCTCAAAAGACACAGAACAGAGCTTCAAAGTCCAGGAAAGGGCTGCTAAATCAATGGAATGGATTTAAAGATATTCCTGTGAGGACAGAATAGGATAATCGTGACTTTTAGGCCTCACGGGATTCATGTTACGAAGGGCTCTGGTCAAAGTTTATAAAATCCTGAAGGACGTGAATGAATTTATTCACCCAGACTTACGCCCACCACGGCAATACAGCCTCCCTTGAAGCATCTCAGAGACAGTTCTAGCAGAACTAGAACAAAGGCAGTTTGTGGATGCCGGGACGCACCCCCGGCTGCCTGCGTGTCAGCTGCAGAGACTAGACCCACCGCCCCCGGAGCTGTGATGGAGAGGAAGAGAGTAATCCCGAACCGCAGGGCAACTGGCTTCACGGGGAGCAGCCAAGAAGGGGAGGCTCGGTTGGCCTCCCCGGGAACTGGCAAAAACCTTCATAAGGAATTCCTTCCAATGCTTGCCAATCGGCGCTAGCCTCAAAGAAATCGCGAATGGGCCAAAGCAGCACTGGGAATGGTCGGCCTCTCTGTGTCTGCCTCTCCTGCCAGCCCCATTTTTGCTTGTTTTTCGTGGGAGTGTGTGTGCGGTGAGAACTCTGGGTGAGTATTTGCTGCAGGCAGCTCCCCGGGTTCTCTAAGCCCAGCACTGGGGGAAGGAGGGCAAGTTGCTGTTTACGAGGAGCACTGCCAATGGGCTAATGAGAATTTTTCGTGACTTTTGGATGTTTGCAGAACTCAAGGCTTTTGAAACCTGATTCCAAGGCTGACCTAGAGTCTCAAAGACTAGAATAATAACCTGTGGAAACAAGCTGGGGCTAACACAGAGAAACCTCACTTATTCTGACGTTGCAGAATTTTGGTTGCCGAATTATGCTTCTTTCACTCTTTGACAGTGAGACGGATTTTTTAAATCTCTAACAGTTGATGCTAGGGCAGACTGTAAAATTTATCTGTCACTTCCCGTAGCAATGGGTTTGCTACAGAAACGAGTGATGCATTCACCTCTTGCGGGGAGAACGTTAAAGTTGTATAGAATAAGAGGCCATTTTAAAAATGGGGAAGGACTGTTTACATAAAAAGAAATTGATATATCCATCACAGATCACTCTAAATAATTTATTTCAGCAGGCCCTCAAGGATCTAATCCTAACAGGAGCTAAGTTTGAATTCTTACACTTGAAAATAAGACTGAATGCTCTGTGATGGTCCACAGTTCAGAATATTCATATATTTATGCCAGTAATTGTTTTCTCCCAATCGTTCTGAATTGATGATGTCTTGCCAGAGAAATAAAGAGGCCATATTTATGCATTTTTCCAGCTGTGGCTCCCCAAATCAATTACTTGGCATTAATTCATCACTTTTAGACTTTTCCATCAGTAAAAAGATACTTTTTTAAGAAACAGCCAATGACTGTCATGGTATAAATAAATTTAGGGTCCACTCATCATTGGGTCACTAATGTGCAAAAGGCCTTGTTCAAGGCCATCCTCTAAGTGAGGGGACAAGCTTCCTGAGCTCTCAGGGATCCTCTGTATTTACATTATGTCACGTGTATTCGAACTGCAACTTTTCCTTTAATTATTCCTAAAGGAGTGGAAGTTCAGTGTTGGAAGAAGATGAGAGGTGGATACAAGAGATTTGGGAAGCCAGCGAATAGAGAGGAAGGTGAGAAGCAGGTGCAGGGAAAATGCCTGCCTAACGCTCCCTGGTGAAGTTTCTGGCCGCCCAGGGGCTCTGTTCTTCCTGGGGCTGGAGGCTCAGCTTTCCTTATGTGCCCGCCTTTCCAACTAAGGAACACTGTGCATGTACATCTTCATAACAAACCTCTGATTTTTACCATTGACATGGATAAATTCCAACTGTTCCCTTCTTCTTTTCTTTGTTTCCCATCCCCCAACACACCACCACCCGAATAATTGGTCTAAAATGCAAATTTGATCCCTCTATTCTCCTACTACAGAATGGTTTCTCACCAATGGTTTCTCAGTCCTACACTGACTTGCGAGATCATCTGCGCCCTGCCTCCAACCTGGTTGCCCCTGTGGTTTCTGGGGCTCTCCCTTTCAGCTCCGCCCTCACAGGGCACTCAGCGGGTACACCCTCTCCACCCTGTTTTACCTGCTGTCCTTTCCGCCTGGAACCCTCTCTCCCCTCCTGCGTTCTGCCTGCGGTAGGGTCGGCCTCTTGAAACTCTTTACCACCCTGAAGGAGCTAGATCTTCAACTCAGAAGACTTCTCTGGCCTCCCAAACAGACATGAGCTCTTCCCCCTTTGCGCCTTCACTGTGACAGGTGTGGCCTTCATTATACTATTGTAGCAACCGTTTGCTCCTATCACTTCTACTTTTATCATTCTTTCTCCAAGTACGGCCGGAAGAATAATTGCCTCAAAAATGTCTGCCTACGAAAAGTGCCAATATCTTGCTCCCATTTCCATCAGGATCCCTGGGGCTTCTAGGGGACTAAGGTTTGACAACCACTGGACTCAAGGGCTGGTATCATCGATTGGTACGTGGTAGGTAAGGAATGAATACAAATAGCTAATTGCTTTAGAAACACGGGTTGGGCTTCTTACCTGGCTCCTTCTCTAGGTAAGTTTGGTTGCACCTCAGGGTCTGTTCAGGCTCGTTCACCATCATGTGTCTCAGACCTAGCCCAGGGCCCTGGCGCATGATAGGCACTAAATGAATGCTTTTCCACTGAAAGAAGCTAGGGCCTATAGAAACTGTGAGGGCCATGCAGCAGAGCAGAGATGCAGCCAAAGCACCAGTAAGATTAGCACGAGGTCTGTTCAGTTCCTCAGGAGGAGGCAGTAAGTAAGAGCAAGATCATAGCTGGCAATGCTCTGATGTTCCTTTGTAGAAATCCTTGATGTGGGCTGTGAAATGTCAAATCCAGATTTGATTAAGCCCAACTCCAAATCCCCAAGGCAAGTGTGTATCCACGGTCTTAATGTAATTATTGGAGCCACCTCCGTCTGTTGCTTTCAAAAGGGCTGAGCTAGCACCCCAACCATTGATACCGACTCCTACAAAATGAAGCCTGAAATTAATTCAGCACGTCCCAGGCAGATAATGCCTAAAGCTTGATCTGGTCCCTTCCCGAAAATTGAAGTATTAAATTAAAGTCCCACTCCCCAAAATAAAAATAAATAAATAAATAAAAGCCCTCCGATCTGCAGTCAAGGCAACAGAAAGGGTGGGTCCCCAAAGCTACCGTAGAAATCGAAGTTTTGGTTTCTTTTGCTTAAGGCTAGACTGTTGTCTGTTTGCAGCATTCCACTTCCTCCCTGAAATGATAACCTATCAATTTTCAGTTAACCCATACTTTGAATTTTTAAAGGCAGAAGCCAGTAAACAATGCAAGCTGATGCAAGGGCAGTGGACCAGTTGAGTGATTCAGTAGATATAAGGGGAAACTTGGCTTGCTCTGTTTATACACACTTGAGGGATGGGAAAAAATAAAAAAATAAAGTCCGCCCAGGACTGAGTCCCAGACCAAAGGAGGCAACACTGGGATTTATCAAATTAAACCCAAATGCCACAGCTTCACTGGAGCAGACCAGATTTCACCACC